>OZ005752.1:0-292500 GCA_963930835.1 Spongia lamella | reverse complement strand
ACGGATGGCACAGTACCACAGACTCAACTGGGGCATATCTTATCGATAGAAGTCCCGAATACTTTGAACTTCTATTGAGTTTTCTTAGACATGGAAAATTACTTTTTAATCATGGCGTTAATGCCAAAGGTCTTAAAAACTCTATGTTACAGTAATTTATGATCATGATTCAAATATAGGTGTTTTAGAAGAAGCGAAGTTTTATGGTTTAACAAAGGCAGTTGAAGCATTGGAAGCCATTATAAAGGTATCAATTAACAGAAAGAACCTGTGATTAGATTTTGTGAATAGAATGAAGAATGTTCTTTGAGCAATAAAATTACCCGAGCTGAATTTCTCAAGTTGATAGCTTGTACTTCATCATCGACCAACCTCAGATGTCAGGTAAGCTCTGACCATGTCTGTTTTCAATTAGTGCACACTTTGATAGTTGAAAATTTGCATCTATTTTGAATCTATAAAATTAATGTAGAAGTTTAACTTTTAGTTGTTAGGATAGTGAAGTAGCGAAGTTTATCCATATTCTGTAATAGAAATATTTAACAATAGTTAATGTGGGCTCCAAATATTGTTTTGAGTTATAATTGAGTTTAATTATATAAATCCTATATAATTATGGCCAAGTGTTTAATAAATAATGCAGTTAACCAAAGTGGTTGCTGAGTTTTATTACAAGCTTTGTCTGCTTTTGGCTTTGGCTTGCTAGATACAGTATTACTTCTATAGACATGCAAGTAATTTCATATTTGTCATTCTTTGGAAACTGGTACACTTGATGGAGCACATATGTACTTTATCTGAAGGTACAAGTTATGGATGTTTTTGGCACAGCAGTTTCTGAAGTTATAGTGCTGAAAATTATAAATGGTACTTTATAATCTGATTGACTATTTATAGCAAAATAGATTGGTTATTTATTTATAACAAAATGGATTGGCTATTTATAGCAAAATGGATTGGCTATTTATAGCAAAATAGTTCATCAAGCTTCTGCTTCAAAATAACAATACAAGAACTCTGGAATCTGCTGTACAAGGTACTAGGGATGCAACAATATAGCATATTGTGTATTGCCTTTGAGTGTATTGCAATATATTGCCTTTGAGTGTATTGCAATATATTGCCATATTGCAATATATGAAAAAAGAACACATCATGTCTTTAAAACTTGTTTTTAGCAGTAAAGGCTAAGTAGAAACATGTAAAATAGCAAGAAATTGTACTGTATATTTATGGTTACAAGAGGTCCAGTCATTTTTGTAGTGTAATAATTGGATACTTACAACTTTGAAGGCAATAAATGTTGCAATATATCGCAATAAACAATAAATTATATCGATATTTTTATCAGGCATATTGTATTATATTGCAGCAATAGATATTGCAATATATCAATATATTGTAATATTGTTGCATCCCTACAAGGTACTGCCTTCCTCCACTATGTGCTGCTGCTGCTGAGTGTGGCTAAATATGGTACTCGTGACAACTATTTGTTGCACACTGTTGTGTGTGAAAAATGTCAATATTAATAGGCGGGGAGTTACAATAAACATTCACATTATTTCTTTAACATCATGTTTACTTTGCTAACAAGATGGATGACCAATTCATAAATAACAACTGCCAGGTAGGACATTGTGAAATTCTTGCCTGAAGGAAGCCAACCAATACTAGAATTTGAACCAACTTGTGGCCAATCATATGTAGTTGAATTGCCAGTTTATGTTCAAAAGAATCATAACAATTTTATTATGACTGAATTTAATTTTGAATTTTTATTTTATGCAATTATTTATATGTTGGTTTGTACAGGGTATTGATTTAGAGGGGGTCAACTTGGAAAATTTGGACTTGAAGAACATCAATTTCAAATATGCAAATCTTAGTCATTGTGTTCTCACTTCCTGTGACCTGTCACACTGCAACTTGGAAAAGACACAACTGAAGGGAGCTGTTTTAGATGTGTGTGTGTGTGTGCTTGTGTGCACCTGTGTGTTCATCTCTGTGTGTGCTTGCGTACGTGCGTGTGTGTGTGCGTGCATCTGCGTGTGCACCCATGTGTGTGTGCACGCATGCTAGAGTCCGCACATGTACACATAATACGTATTATGTGCAATAGTGTGTGTGTGTGCGTGTGCGTGCGTGCGTGCGTGTATGCATGTAATAGTGATGCACTAATACTGATACTAGTATAGTAACGATATTCTTTAGTTTTATAGCTACTGTTGCCGATAGTGACCTGAAAAATTATTTCAAGATGGTGAGTAAAAGTGATAAATTCATTTTTAGTGAAGTGGTGGAAAATACCTTGACTTTCTTATCTTTTGTTGCGAACCATTGCACCTGATGGATACTCCACTGAAATGCTAATTAGCGAATTATTAACTGCAAAGTTATCTGTGTTAATTTGTCATTGTATACTACACTTACGTCAAATTATTTCAGTATCGGACTATCAGTATCAGCCATGTTAATCCTTACATTAGAAATATTGATATCAGCATTTTTTCCAAATTAACATGTGTATTAGTGCATCACTAGATACGTACCATATTGTCCAAAATTTTTGTGAAACTGAATTTCTGTGAATGTGCTCAAAATAGCATTTTATATTCACAAACCAGGTTTGCTTTACAAGGTACTCACAATTTCACAAAGGCAACTTTTCTTGTGAAAATCGCAAAAGACTGTTCCACAAGAACTTTGGACTACATAGTGTACATGTATGCACCACAGTAGTTCAGTAATACATGTACACATAATGCGTACATTGCATATTTACGGAGTGTAGGTGTATACAGGTGTGTACATGACACCTAGTCCTACTACAAAACAAATTGATCTTAATAAATGCTTAGCTAGCTACAGAGTAAAAGGTGGAAAATTCTTGTGCCATTTTAAGTAGGCCAATAACACATTAAGGGCGTGTATACAAATACATTAAACAATACCCACTATGGTAAGGCTGTTATATATATGTCTTGATGCATCAAATAAATTTTCTTAACTGTAGCACACGCCCTAGGATCTGTAATTTTATTTTTGATTAAAATTTTGCTGACTGGCTATAGCTATAGCTGTATTGTATATGTTGCAGGGTGCGACCTTGCAGTGTGCTTATATGCCAAGAGCCAATCTTGAGGGAGCAAGCTTGAAGCATTGTAACTTTGATGCGGCGTACGGATCTAAAGTAAACTTAGAAGGTTCCAAAGTTCTTTGTTTAGCAATTAACCACGTGATCTATGTATGCAACAACACGGCAGGTGCCAATTTGAAAGGAGCTTGTCTTGACAGCAGTCAAATGAATGGAGTTAACCTGAGGCTGGCCAGCCTAAAGGGGGCCAGCATGAAACTGTGCGGATTAAGATTTGTGGACATGGCAGGCACTGATCTAGAGGTTTGTCATAGCTGTTATGTGGTAAGCCTCTGTCATAGTTATAGTCTTTTTAATTTTTCCATATCATTAAGGCAATGCTTGGCAACTTGTTAAATGATTGGTTAAAATCCTAGGGAATTGTTAGGAGTGTCAATGTCTCAGTTGTTATGCTAAGAACACATATGGTTTCTTTATAACCATATTAGTCAAAGGGCTGTGACAATTAATTAATTAATGTTGATAGCTATGTAGTTCACTACTCAACTATGATGACATGTTTCTAGTGTTTGATATCAATGCCACACAAACATGTCTTCTGACACAGCAGCCCTCATTTTGAGGATCTTTATTAGCTGTTGTATAGTTAGTGGTGGCAAAGGATCATGGAATTTTGATGGCATAGACGGTGGAACAAAGGGACATTATGGGAATATGCCCTCACAAAAAATTTTGTACCACATACTTGGGTTTAGTGTTAGTGTAGCTATGGGTTCAGCTGCCCCTGTGTGACAGTATATTATTGCTAATCATTTTATGGTATTATTTTATGTCACAGAACTGCGACCTCACCAACAGTGATCTTCGTGATGCAAATTTACGAGGTGCCAATTTGACAGGAGCTAATTTCAGTGACATTGTAGCACCTTTACATATGTCCCAAACTGTCAACTAATTGTTAATATTTGAAATTAAATGTTGTAAAAATGTTGTAATATTTGAATATTGATTTTTATCAAAGATTTTTTGTTACAAATTACTTCTGTAGTACTGCCAGTTAACTGCTTGATTCAATATGATCACTGCATTTTGTTGCCATAGTCACTGTGCCAAATATTTCTATTGGATTATTATTGTATGAGAGAGGGAAGACGTAACACAGATTGATCCATTGTGCATGACAAAGCATGCTGATGGCAGGACCCACATCATGGCTTCTCCTCGCCTGTTGTGTATGTGTAGAGATATGTTTGACGCATATCGGTTTAGACATCATTTCAGCCATAAACACTTGTGAATATCCTGCAGTGTGGCCATAGACAATTAACTGTATGGTGTGGCAATGACTATATATAGATGATAAAAACAGTAGTATTGTTTAATGGTCTATATCAGAATTGTAAGCTACTTAACAATTTTAACCAAACCATGTACCTTTACATTAATACTAAAGTTAACGTTGTACATATGTGCATGCATGGCTATTGCACTGAGTGAAAAGAGTTCACTCAGCTGTTTAATGGGAATTTTGAAGGTACAAGGCAGCTTGATGTGAAGCCTTTAAAGTGATCTATTATTGTATAACCCCACATGTGCGTAGCTCCACTGTTGTTGTATTTTCATAAACACTTATTAGATGTGACTAGGTATAAAAGCATCCCTCCGAGTACACTTGGCAATAGTATAGCAAATCTAATACTCCTCTTGAGCTCGATCAGGCATAATATAGATTGACAACATGGCAGTATACACTAGTGTCCATTTATGGTTTACAGCTGTGGCAGTGTTGTCAGTGGTTGATCGGTCATGCAGTACGGTATGTCTTGACGGCACTACAGTGTCACCAAACGATGGATCCAGTCGCAGGAATAACTTTACTATGGTCGTGGTGAAGACATACTTCAACATTGATGTAGAGCAAGTACAAACCCTTATAATGTAATTAAAATACCTGTACATGTAGTTACAGCTGGCTATACACTGGTATGTAGTTGTGGTAACTCCAAAGGAGTTATTTTCAGACCAAAATGACTGTTTTGGTCTGAAAATAACTCCTTTTACCACAACTACCTATTTTTAACAGTGTGTGTAGCTAGCTAGCTAGCTAGACTATTCCAATACCCTTTATGGCTCAATCTTTATAAAGAGTGGGCACATGTAGCAACTTATGGAATATGGACACTACATCTTCTGTTCTATAATCACCTAGCTACATATTTCATTATTGAATTTTTTGACTGATTTGTGTAAATGTAGATACCAAATAATGGGGAGCCTGAGGAAATGTGTAAAAGCAGCTTCAACTTTACTCCACACGATGTGAGAATACCACAAGAAGTGACTAGGAAGGTACAGTGAGGTGTCATTAACAGTAGCATGGTTATAGATAGATGGCTTTAATTTTTGCAGTTGTTGATTCGTGAAAGACGACAAAGACATGATGAAAGCATTATGATGGTTGATGGAACATTGCTCTCAGCCAATTACAATCCATACAGGACAACATTTGAAGCCAAGGGAGGAGAGTGGATATTGTTCTCTGAGCCGGCATTTAAAGGATGTTCAGTAGCCATTAATCCTTCTCATGGAAGAATTAGGGTCCGATTTACAGTGAAGTCAATCAAACCAAATTCAGTGAGGACTTTAATACAAAAAGAATTTATTCTCTTTTTTATCTTTCAGGCTAGAGGCATAAAGCAGTATCGAGGAGAATACTTTGTCAGTTTAACAGACTTTAGTACATGGATGAGAATGGCTTATCCAGAATTACCAGTACAACCAGCAAGTTATCCTATATTTCTCAATGAAATGCTTTGGTACGACATGATCACCGAGATATTCAGACCTGATGGTGGTCTTATCAGAATCAACGAAGAAGGAGAAGTTTTTCCAGATCACCCTTTTGATGAGGAACCCCCTTGTAAGCGTATCTGTATAAATTTTAGTTTAGAATTCCATTTAAATTTCTGTGTTAGTTGGACAAACTACTTTATTCTTTGCTGCTGAGTTTCCATCATTTTTCCCGGGAGAGCCAGCAGTGGTGATATTTCAGTCAGCACTCAATCCCTCCAATTTTCTTGGCGTGACAAGAAACACACTTGGAGAGCTGGAGTTGGTGTCAAATGTAAGCCCAGTACAATCTTTATAACTTGTCAATCTACTTTCTGTGCTTTTGCAGACTGATGGCTTTGAGGCGTCAGAGTTTATTTTAATGGAAATCGGTGTGACCGGTTTTTTCCTACTCAAGTCAAGAGAATTTTGTGTTTTTGTGGCAGTAGATACTTCTGGTCCTATGCCGGTATTTGAACTCTTACCTGATCAACCTGTACCAATATCCAGGGGCAGTTTTATACTAATATAGAATTGTGTGTATGTGTATATGTGTTATAATTTGTTTTACTGCTTTAATGCTATTTTGTATTAATATTGGCATTTTGTACACTAGTTTTATTGTTTTTGAATGCTATCACCAAATTTCTCCTGTGAAATTAAAAAAAGCAAAATTATTTTGTCTATTAAATACTGTATTGACCTCACCTAATGTTGTGTGGAATTTTACATATTGCGCAGACTTTGGCAAAGTTTGTTGGCAGTGTCTCACCATCTTTAATCAATATCCAGTACAATTCCTGTAACATACGGGAGGTCATGACAACACACTATGTGTACACTGGTTCTACTAGACTTAGCTTACCTCCACTTTTTTGCTGTCTTGGTAACCAAATGCATATGCATTAGCTATCTGTCTTGTTGCAAAATTGCTGTTCAAAAAATTGTACACAGATCAAAGAGAACACAGTTTCAAGAGTAAGCTAAAGTGAAACCTCTTAAAGAAACACTTTGAATTTGGGACACATTACAAAAACTTCCTATTAATCCACTGGTGCAATTAGGGACTCTATGTAAAACTTCCTTATATAGAAATCTTTTAGAGCTAAAAATGTGGCTATTTTTTGAAAGAGGAAAATTCCATATAAAGAAATAGTACAATGTCCTCATGTTGGTAAAGAGGTTCCACAGATGGTAGCAACTGTCTTACGTTGGCTTGATGTTGTACTCCTTAAATTTATCATAATAATACCTGCAGCAATGGGAGAGGTAATAGAATAACTGGCGGTCTCTATAACAAAAAGTCTTCACTTGACATACCAGGCCTTGTCCATCTCCAAGGCAAAAGAGAAGAGGCGTACCATGCTCTCAATTATGGTAACATCTGGTCTAAATGTGACGGTCAAAAAATGTTATATAGCTAGTGAAGTTAGAAATATCAGATGACCAGTGACCATTTTCAGCTGATTTTGGGATTAAAAATTTACTAGATTCTTTGCAATGAATAAAAATAGCTATTAATGTGGTGGAGAATGAATGACTGGCCATACCTATCACCCTTTACTTCCTTTATGGTCACATGAGCTTGTGCTAAAAATAGCTATTAATGTGGTGTAGAATGACAATAAAATGAATGGCCATATGTGTCACTCTTTTATTTTCTCTATGGTCACATGAGCTTGTCTAACCTGAAACTTCTGGAGAGTAGCATTTCCCATGACTCCTCTGCCACCACTGTGTACTCCTGTATATTCTACAAGACACAAATCCATACACGACATACACATAGCTATAGAATATAGATGTTATTTGTAGTGATATTTTAGTATTCCAAACTTACACTTTTTGTGAGCCTGCCTAGTGACAAATGGAAAATTCTAATTGTGGAAATACCTTTCATGTACGTGACGTTATCCTTAAAATCTGAAAAATAATTTTGGATATCAAGTAGCTAAGCTGTCGAAACTAGAAATCAACCTTGCCAAAGTTCCAAGGCAACGTCAGATCTTTTGGCTTTCATGCAGACGTCAAACAACGTATTATACACCCAGTCTCCTGGCCTTACATGCTATTTTGAAAAGAAATTCAATTTTAGTTATGCTTTAAGTGGAATATGCACCTTAGGAACTAGCCACTTGTATGTTTTCATTACTGAGTTGAAATCCTTGTCCAGCCATGCGACGGTTAATAAATAATGCGACCTTATAGTGAGGAGAGAAACACAGGTGATAAACGTTACCGTTTTAAATAAAGAACTGCATAAAAAACCTTCTAATAGAGGACAAAGTTGATGTACTGCACCAATACAATTCATTAAAAATAGTTTAGCTGCTAAAAATAGCTAACAATTTACTAAATATAGCTTTTAGTTTAGCTACTAAAAATAGTTAACAATTTAGCTATTTTTGTTAAGGTACTCTTAATATATAGAGGTTCCAATGTTACATGACATGCACATAAACTTATGAATAAGAACCTACAAAATTAAAATACCCGCCAAAATCTAATAGATCATATTGCATAAAGGCAGGTATGATTATTGAATGGTATTTGACGTACAAGAAATGATCTACTTGTCCAACAAGATGCCAGTCATCTTTGCTTGCCACCTTGACAATTCTTCTGGTCACATCAATATCATTTAGACTGCAAGCCTAAACCAGAACAATCAGAATACCAATATCTGTGATGATCCAAGCGCGCGCGCGTGTGTGTGTGTGTGTGTGTATGTGTGTGTGTGTGTGTGCGTGCATGCAAATCAACTATGCAAACATCACAATCACCAACAGCAGCATCTTAAAAGTGATTTTCAAGAAACCATTCTCAGTCTAGGAAGAACTGTATTGAAAGAGTCTACGTAAAAATGGCCGGGCCTGGTATCTATTATACAGTAGCCTTATACAGTAGTACATTATACATTGTGCTTACTGTATTTAGTGCTGCAACACAGAAGAAAACTATACAGGCGGAGAGAATGGAGGACAAGTTGAGAAAGTTTTTGATACTCACTATCAAAGTAGCTGTCAACCTTCAGTACTTCTGGGTGCTCCTCCAGATAGTCAATAACCTCGTAGATTATTGCTCTATCACCTGTTATGATCACCAATGGACAGGTAAAGGAAGCATTGACACACATGCATGCACACGCACACACAGACACACATGTATACACAGACCTTCATACCTCAGGAGTCTATAGCGGTTCTGGGCAGTAGGCACTACTATTGGTAAGAACTTCAAAATCAGTAAAGTCCATAGACTAAGAATCTAAGTTTTAGAAGTGTGCATTTGTATGGGGCAAACAGCTAATGGCTTTGGTCTTGCATTTAATTTCTGCTTTGAGTGTGTCTACACACAGCACAACTTCAAGGCACTTCCATTACGTTTTATTGTACCAATTGTTTGGGGCGTGTACTCTAGCTTGCCTTTTCTGTTATACGCACACCTGGCACTTCAGAAATCCACTGTCACAAGTACACGCAGGTGTGGCTTGGAGTATAATTTGGTAGGCCAAATAAAAACGTGTTTTTCTCATGTGCATCAAATGCGTGGTTTAGTCTGCAGAGTACTGCAACATCATCACAAATATTCTGAGTGTCTGGGAGGAGAGGGTTTATGATAATAGACATGTAGTGTGAGTATGCAACGCTTGTGTACGTAACATAGATAGTATCGTGGTACACACTGGGACAGCATCACGTGCGTATGTGCATGCATGCGTAAAAATATTCCGCCCTTCAGCAACCATAAACACACAGAATATCAGTGTTTAAACTACATCGTTCACAGCAACACGAGCACAGCAGTTGTTATGACTACAGATTCGCCCAACCATTAAAACAATACTTAAATACCACTAAACATTTTACAAACTTTAATATAGGATATTATCACGTAACTCAGTAGGGGACACTGGAGGGTTGGGGCTAGTTGGACCAGCCCATAAGCACAATGCCAGAAATTGAGATTATAAACATGTGCCACAATTTTCATAACGTCATTATCATAATCATTAAGCATGACCGAAAGACAAGTTCATGGGTTTAATACAGTAGAATTCTTTCATATTCATACAATCACCAGAACAAAGGATTTGTGCATGGTTGACTACTTTGCCTGACCAATGTAAAACACACCCCTGATAGAGTATGTGTCATGCTGTATTGTGTAAGAGAATACACAAAACTTACCATTGTTATAAATGTATGCCTGGAGCAGACGCAACAGTGTTGTCAAATTTGGCTCTGCGACATACACATACAGAATTTTATTGACATGTATTCTGCATATATCCCAGCCCCACCCCCACACTGCAGGAGGGTAACTAACCGATGCCAACGTGCAGCATCTCTTGAAAGATGGCTGCAGCTGTTTCTCGTGAAGCTTTGCCAGTGTGCTCGGACAACTTTAGTAATATGTTAAATGTAGCTGTAGGGTATAAGTGAATTCAACCAATAGAAATGAACAAATTCTGAATTCAAACTTTTGTTAGGATGTACCATAGGTTCTTGGGCCATGCATTTCACAAGCTCCATGGTTCTATCCCATTTGTAAGCACACTCTGAGTCATCCAGCACCATCAGCAATAAATTGTAGGTGGAGACGTTAGCTAAAAGAAAAGAATAAAAATGTACGTATGACATAGTTTAGAGATATGCTTTCTAAGCTCACGTTTAAAGCCCTCCTCTTTCATGGTATGATACAGGCTAAACATTTTGTCATATGATTTATACTGTGAATTTACAATAACACAATAATATACAAAGGCTCTGTGATGTACCGTATAGGCGGTAATTTTCGAGGCATGAAAATTTCGCTAAAAGCTTTAAAGTAGGATTTTCGCGTTTATTTGTTCACGAGACACCTGAAGACTGGAGGATGCACGTTACACAGGCAATAGTATAATTGATGATGTACGAAATGTTTGCGATTATATTTTCAAGAAGGCTATTTTACTCACGAAATTTGTGAAAATTTCATCCCTCGAAAATTACCGCCTATACGGTATATATTTACCTTAAAGAGACCGACCATTAAAGCATTGTATGTGTTGCTATTCCTTTCTTCCATCTTCTCAAAAAATTGCTCAGCATCATTTGTCAGACTGAAGAAACGTAACAAGTGTCATGTTGGAAAATTAAAAACCACAATGCAAACCTCCAAACACTTCTGGGAAACTTAAAAGTCCACTTGGAATTTTTTCCTGTGTAGCTTGCGCCTGCACTGATGATAAATCTCTTCTCATCGATTTGGCCTTGCAAGTTGCTTTCTCCTGATAGGTGAAAAAAGCAACTACAGACTATGGGCCATGAACTCTAGACCAAACTTTGATTTGGTGTGTCCCCTATACAGCCAAACTCCAGAGTCTCCTTTTCACTTATCAGACATTGTTGTTCGTTGAACTGAGAGAGGGTATTTGCAGTTTCATTTCCCAGTCCAACGTACGACAATAACTCTAGTAAATTATTCCGAGTCTCCAAGGAAACCGTCTTGCCTACATAGGATATACCCGAGTTATTTCTGTCCAATTGACACTTCACAATATTTAACCTTCTTTTTCAAGTTCATTAAACATTTCAAGTGCTTCATCGATATTCCGTTCTGATATTAAATCTGACAATATATATACGCAGTGGAGAGTATAAATGAACAAGTAATATTATACGTGTGGACATGGGTATCCTGAAGTGTCCACAATTCCAGATTGTCTTCTTAGCAGTTATTGTGTACTACACACACACACACACACACACACACACACACACACACACACACACACACACACACACACACACACACACACACACACACACACACACACACACACATACACACACATGCATGCACACACACACACACACACACACACACACACACACACACACACACACACACACACACACACACACACACACACACACACACACACACACACACACACACACACACATGCACACACACACACACACACACACACACACACACACACACACACACACACACACACACACACACACACACACACACACACACACACACACATACACACACACACACACACACACACACACACACACACACATTGCAGCTTATCTTCATCGGTTTCCAGCTTCACTCGTATTTTGGGCCTTATGTCCTGTACAGTGTATAGCTAACAGTATAACTTAATTTACAAACAAAGAGCGAACCGGACTAATATCTCTTGAAGGAAACAACTCAGGCCATTGTTGGATAAGATACTCAGCAGCTTTCACACCGGCATCTCTAGCCATCAGGTATTTCATCTACAAGTATAATTGTAATTATAAATTACATTATAATTATTATAAATGATATTTCACAAATCTTGTCTCATTTGATCAATTACAAAAATGAAATAAAAACTTAGGGTTATATAAAACACATTCTTTCAGAAGTACGTGCTGTACATTATATTAGGAAATTTATTGTGTGTGTAGTGTGTGTGTGTGTGTGTGTGTGTGTGTGTGTGTGTGTGTGTGTGTGTGTGTGTGTGTGTGTGTGTGTGTGTGTGTGTGTGCATGTGCGTGTGCGTGTGTGTATGCATACATATATAGAGTATGTGTTCATGTACATAATGCATATTCAAACATCCAGATGTCACACAAAATTCAAATCATCATTTGAAATTGCCACACACATTGTATGCCAACTAACGATTGGCTGTAGCCATGGCCACAATTACATACATAGTGGTGTGCGGGATAAACAAACCTGTTTGGGCCTAGAAATTGGTGCTAGCGGGTCAGCCATGCTCTTGCCCATGTAGAAGGAATGTTCCAGCTGTTGTCACATGGTACACACATGCACACAATGAGACACAATGATGGTTACTGTACAAAACAACTGAGACACTATCTAGCTACCTCTGTGACAGTGGACGCGAGGGCCTTTAGGACAGCATTAGGCTTCCTGTAAAAATTTTATGATACCATCATACAGAAAAATACCGTATTGTTGACAAAGTCCGTATACTAACAGTTTTGGGATCATTGGGGGTGGTGGGGGTGGCTTGACTGTAACTTTGTCATCTTTATCTTAATAGTACAGAATACAATGACTACATTAATATTGTACAGTGTTGTATCACTCAACTGTCATCACGTGTGGTTGTTGAAAAAGCAGAAAGATTCGGCGTGATTTGTCTAGTAGTGAAAACATCACGTGCATATCACTAATATCCTTGTAGCAGGAACTTAACCCAATGCAAGCAGTGCACTATCGAGCTAAGAGCTAACCTTAGCCAAGGAAGTACAGGTGACAAAATCGTTCGCTGCTTGACGCATGAGGACCACATCACTTGCAATAATTACGCGCGCATTAAATTATTCAAATAAAATTTAATAGGCGCTTGTTATAAATGGTCTCCTTTCAATAATTATGCGAATATAGTTAATATGATACATGGCGGAATATTTTCAACTTGTTAATTTATTCTGTAGAAATAATTGCAATGGTCTGCCTAAGAAATGTTTTTCATGTTTTTGCTCCATGGCTTCTAGTGCAAACTCGGTAGAGGGAAACTTTACCATAGCAATGCCAGTTGGCTTGCCAGTTTCATCAACTGTAAGTTGAACATCTTTGGAATCCACCTTATAAATAGAAATACTTTAAAACATATAGGCAATCTCAACTGATAATGCATACATTGAAATATGCTGCTAGCTCATCTTCAGTTGTGCCGAAAGGAATCAACCCTTGAACTAACAGTGTGTCACCATCTTGATTGATCCTTTGACTGGTTTGATTGTTTTGACTATGATCAACCTCACTGTGCGTACAAACCTCCACATCATCTCCATAGTTACCAGAACTAGACAACAAAATTATTGCATAACAAGTACAACTTTTCATAATTAACTTTCTAAGCTTAAACAGAGGCGTAGGAAGATGAAAAGTTTTAGGGGGACCACAATTGTAGTCCAAGGCTTAAATGGTAACGATTGTACTCACCCCTACTGTAAACTAGGGGGCTCTGGCCCCCACTATTCCTATGACTCTGCTAAACACACAATAAAAATGCGAGGTCTAAAAGTACTATCATAAGGGTATAATTATCTTTAAAAGTGCTCTCTATAAAACACTGCTGCAGTATCACTTGCGTACTACGATTTGATCGACAACTTTATTGTTCTCTTGCCAAGCCTTCTTTTGTTTTTTTCTTTGACAGCTCTCTCAGCAAGAAGAGGTGATGAAAGTGCAACAAAAGCATCTCCACTTAATTTGCCATCCGGCCTGACCTCAATAGAAATGTCTCTCTCAGGGTCAACCTATGCATATATGAGTCCAATAAAATGTATTATATTGTGATGTTTCTTACTTTGTATTCGCTAAAGAATTCTGCTATTTTTTGTTCTGTTGCACTGAAGGGGATTCCCTTCAACATCACCGTGACTCCATAAGAACTACCATTTTATGCAATGATACAATGAACGTTCTATTAGGAAGTTTTGCCACTTACAAGCTTTTAAACGACAATGCTAGCGGCCCCTTGCCGAGAGTCTGTTTGTGTTTTTCCTTTACAGCTCTTTGTGCAAGTTTAACTGACGGGAATACAATTAATGCTTCTCCAGTTGGCTGACCACTACGATGCTTCTTTACTTTGACATCCTCAATTTCCACCTTGTGAAAAATACATCATACCGGTGTCAAAAGCTTTGTAATACCACTATTGCTTCATAAGGCTATTACCATATACAAGGAAATTACCAAGGGATTTATATTTTGCAATAGGCAAGTCTGAAAGATTTTTGTAGTTCAGTTTTCACTGATCATTGAGTTGAATATTTGTTTCTTTAAACCACTGCTTCCTTTCAAGGGCGCTCAGCAACCTCACAGTAAATCTGTGAATTTTATGTCCCTCGAAAAGTTCCATATATGATATTAGCAACAAATTTAGTATGTATTATACTTTCACATTCAAACCCTCACTGTAATATGAAAAAAAGTTGTGGTTATCTTGAATTAAAATTTTTGCAAAAATTAAATTATTATCAGAAAAATTTAAAGAAGTATTTGTATACTTCAAGACACTTGTTCTCTAGTTTATTGTGTGTGAAGCTCTTAAGGGTAACCTACGCCATATTCTTGGAAGAAGTATGCTAGAGTATGCTGGGTGAGGGATAGAGCATCTCCCTGAACTCTGACTGCAGCTCCATGTCTATGCCGAGTGAGTATCCTTCCTCTTGTCTTCCTTGCCTTTGTTTCCTGATTAATGCCACCCCAATCCTTCCTTTGGCTGTCAACTTTACCCAGTCCTCTGTCTGTAAAACACTGTAGTTATACTGTACACCACAAATACAATCTTGTATTTGATAAAGGAAGTTTGACAAACCAGACTGATTTGTCTGTCAAATCATAAAGATACCGTATAGCGCAAAATGTTGACGGAGTAAAAGTTCGGCGGTGAAATCACCTTTACCTGTGCATTTGAAAGGGAAAACTGTGTATTAGTTGATGTTCCATTACAATTTAATGCACTGAGGATTGGATGGGGAAATTGATGATGAATCCATGAACAATCATCACATCCACCAATGCTTTGCCTTGTCAACATTTTGCACTACACACACAGAGACATGGCCATTTATCAAAATATGCCAAAAATCAATTTTATGAAATGGTAAAAATTTATATTATTACCTTCCATAGCTCTTAGTGTTTGATCCCTGGAAGGGAACAATTGCATAATTTGTGTAATAATGTGATGTGCAGTAATTACCAGAAATCTGTTGAAATTCCAAAATCTGAACATATTTTGTTATAGTTGTTTGGTTTGTGGTGGCCTTTTGTTATCATCATTCTCAGTGTGCCCTAAACACCACACAACTAAATAGGCTTTGCATTATAGAGCTACTTAAAGTGTATAGAGCTAACCACAAAGTGTGCACACACACATAGACAGACAGACAGACAGACAGACAGACACACACACACACACACAGATACACACGCACGCATGCACACACATGCACACAGACAGACAGACAGACAGACAGACAGACACATTATCATTAAACTCACCATAACTTCAACAATGTTACACTTATCAATGGTATAAGCATCTAATATATACTGTAGTGCTGAAGAACTGCACACAACAATACAAGAATGAAGTTTACTATCATCTTCATCTCACCTGGCTTGATAATTGTAAGCTTCAAACTGTGCATAGTAGTACCTATCGATATTTACAATTAGATAGTAGTACCTATTGGTATTTATAATTAGCATAAAATACACATAATTATGTGACTAGATTTGCAAAACCGACCATTATGTCACAATAGCTGAAATCCGTATACAGACAGCTTTCGCTGACCCTACTTCTAGTGCAACTATGATCAAGAACTCAAATTGGTATTTCTTGAAATACAAAGTGTGACTTGCAAATCCAGTCACATATATTTAAAATACTAATACTCTAAATAACTTACCAGGCCTTTTCATATTGTCCAGCTCTAGCAGATATTCGTACCATACCCTCAATGATCATATGATCTGGCCTGAATTAAGATTTTTGTTAAATCCGTAATCTAAAATATTTAGCTAACAGTATCTTTTTTGCTAGAAGCATCGTCCAAGATTCATCCGCTACACTCATATAATCATCGATGGCCTAAAAAATACAGCAGTAATTCTACTGCTTGAATTATAGTCACATGCATTGTGTTAGCTACCTTCAAATATTAGCCACATGTGCTACTATTAGAATAGTATCATCACACACAATTTGTGCACTAAAATACTCCGAGAACAATATTATTTACAGGGGTAACGCTTAAAGACTAGCGTGATAAAAATTGTAGTCAAAAAGTTTGTATGTGCATAATATATTATTTGGTGACTGGTTCGGCAAAAGCCCACTATGTTCGCATATTTTATTACATATAGCCTCTCAAAAATAGCTATAAAATCCTGATAGTTGCATCAATTTTTAATTGCTTCATATTAAAATGTAGCTGGATAATTTGTCAACAAATATGTAAATTTCTACAACATTACAAGAAACGGTTTAAGAGTTATGACATTTTATTTAAGTTCTAAAATAGGTCAAATTTGCATGAGAACATGGAGGGAGGGTTTTCGCAGAGCTAGTCACATTTCAGTGCTCAAAATAATGGTTGGAAGTTGGTCAATCATTTATACAAAGTAGGAACATTATTATACACTATCATTGGCTTCCCCATTGGAAATGTACAGTAAAATTTGTCCTACCAAATTGGACTTTGCTCAGTCATATACTAAAGTGGGTTAGAAAATGACCCGTGACAGACCATTATTTTGAGCTCTGCATTTTATTCTATACGTTATCACTCACAACTGTGTTGGAATCCACTGCCAATGCTTCGTGTATTCTTTTCACAACAAGGTTGGACTCAGGACGAACACCAAACTTCTTGAAGTCTACAGGAGAATGTAATATGTTGCGCTCAGTGATCAATGACAAACCTGCCCAGAGCTCTAAAACAGATTCTGGAGACTTCGTTACCACACATGCTTGGAATAATGCAGCATATATCCAGTCCTTAGGTCTGTAATACTGTAATTATCATGGAACATTATCTTCTAAAAAACTGTGAAACTCTCGAATAATTATACAGCACCTATATGTATGTTTATATTGTTATGACACACACACACACGCACACACACACACACACACACACACACACACACACACACACACACACACACACACACACACACACACAACACGCACACACACACAACACACACACACACACACACACACACACACACTACACGCACGCACACACACCTTTGAGACTAGCCACTTGTATGTTTCCAAAATTGCCTGCATGTCCTTTTCCCAACTGACCACTACCAAATAAGGTGCTCTATTAATACAGTAAGCATACACTATGGCTCATGTTATGATGTCACATACAAGAACTTGTCGATATCACCGACAAGATGCCAGCTATCCTTACTGGCCATCTTTACCAGTCTCTTGCTGATATCATGTCTACCATAATTATTAGCCTGTGAGCGAGACACACAACAATATGTTATGTTATGTTACACACACACACACACACACACACACACACACACACACACACACACACACACACACACACACACACACACACACACACACACACACACACACACACACACACACACACACACACACACACACACACACACACACACACACACACACACACACACACAGGGTGAACAAAGCATGGATTAGTGAATTATATTTTGTAAAACTACTCTAATAATACATACAAATATTTAAGCAATACCGTATATGCATGCATGATGACAAAACATTCGAGGGGGAAAGCTTTTGCAGTTTTCACGATGTTTACTCAACCACAAATGTTTTACGCCAAATAGTTTAATTAGGCACTTATTGTATCTGCTACGCAAAAGTATTCCCGTTTTTATTCTAACTACGAAAGTTTTCCCCCTCAAATATTTTGTAGTACTCAGTACTCTAATAGAACAGTCAATATCCATGCAACTTACCACATTCATGGCAGCTTCAAAGAAGAACACTGAGTGAACAGCCATTACTAGTATTAATGCTAGTACACTAAACATGATCAACTTACAATCAAAATATCCAGTCAGCTGCAACACCTGTGGATTTTCCTCCAGGTAGTCTACAATCTCCACTATCACTGATGGATCTATTGGTAAAACATTGATCTCATGTGATGCATAATATCAATATTAGGCCACTTCAACTGATTACAATTAACCAAAAGAGACACATTAAAGCTTTAGCCATGCTAATAAACATGCATACATTCAAAATATACCACAAAGAACGGTTACCATTGTGGTTAATGTATATTTGCAGTAAGCGTAGAAAAGTTGTCAAATCTGGCACTACAACAAAAAAATCAAGCAACATCATCTCCTGCTATTGTTTGTAGAGGGAACACTAACCAATGCCAAGGTGAAGCATCTCTTGAAAGATGGAGGCTGCAGTTTGTCGAGAATGGTTACCAGCATGTTTGGACAGTTTCAACAACATGTTAAAAGTAGCTGCAGGCAATATAAGCTTGTATGAAATAACTTATAGAAGAAACTAAACCAACTTGTGTTTGGTAAGACTATAGGTTTGTGCCCCATGTTTTTCACTAGCTCCATGGTGATTTCCCAGACTGCCGAACACTCAGAATGATCCAATGCCATCAACAGATAATTGTATGTTGACACACCGGCTATTGGAGGGACATAGAATATAAACCATTATTCTAAATGATGCCCAAAATTTCTTACGTTGGTAGCCTGCCTTATGCATGGTGAAATAAAGTTTGAACATTCGATCGTAAGATTTGTACTGGAACAAAAAATATTTTGAAATACCTGATTTCATAATTAAATGTCACACCTTAAATAACCCAAGTATCAAGGCATCATAAGTACTACCGTTTTTGTCTTCCATCAATTCAAATAAGTTTTCGGCACTGTTACTAAGGCTAAAAACATAGTAACAACAAATATACAAAACTATTAATCCCAACACGTGCATGTTAAACAGACACAGACACACACACAGACATGTACACACACATACACACACACACACACACACACACACAGACATGTACACACCCACACACGCACGCACAAATAAACTAACACACGCACACACACACACAAACATGTACACACACACACACACGTGCACACACACACGTGCACACACACACACACACATACAGAGGACACACCTCCAAACTGTTCGTGGATATTTTAATCTTGAGTATTCATGAGTTTCACTTTTAGATAATATCAATACTTGACTCTCATCGATGGTAGCTTGAATAGGAGTTAACTCTGTTATTAATTATGTAATTCTTAAATCAAAACTTTTGGAGACAAACTTTTTGATGTAGTACGGATAGCAGGTATAAATTCTAAATCTTTGCAATTATTGAGTAAGTGTTGATGCTCAATAAACTTTGAACGGCTTGTTACCATGGTATCATTGCCAACACCATCATAACACAAGAGTTCCAGCAGATTATTCCGAGTCTCCAAGGAAACCTTCTTGGCTGTAGCAACAAAAAACCTTAGTATATTCTCTTACACCCCTAAACATCAAAGAAACCTTCTTTTTCAAGTTGGTTGAAAAGCTCAAGTGCTTTATCAGTATTCCGCTTGGATATCAGAACTTGAAACAAACAAAAATTGTGAAATACCTTTTATGATAGAAATTAACACATACATTGCAAAGCATCTTCATTATTTTCTTGTCCCATGCGTTTCCTTGGTCTAATGTCCTGCAACAAGACAGTTGTTTAAAACATTCTAGAGCAACTATAGCATACCGGGGAGAAATCTCTTGAAGGAAACAATTCGGGCCATTGTTGGATAACATGTTCAGCAGCCTTGACACCAGCATCTCTAGCCATCAGGTATTTCATCTGTAATGCCATAACAAATCTCTAGCAACCACAATTGACAGACGACAAAGAAAAATAGTAAGTTTTTTTCAAATAAAAAGCATTGTTTTATACAAACCCGTTTCTCTCTTGTTACTGGGGCCAGTGGGTCAGCAACACTTCTACCCATGAAGAATGGATGTTCTAACTAAACCAAACACTACATATGACACACACAGTATTTATTATGTACATTACCTTGGTTACGGTTGATGCTAGAGCCTTCAGCACAGCATTCTGTTTGCTGTAAAGACAAAAATGACAACAGCAAGAAATAAAATATTTAATACAGTTTTGGTATCAATGGGGGAGACGATAGAGCTGGCGAAGGCCTTGCTAATGGTCTTTCTGTGTCATCTTCACCTTGATAGATTAAGAATTAACATGGACATTATATGACAAAGTGAAACAACTCAACTGTCCTCATTGCTCACTGAATACCTAGAAAATTTGACCGTCGGTTGTCTGAAAAAGAACACAACGTACATGATGCATGTCAAATTCAATTTCAGGAATTCATTTACCCACCCCCACATTACAAACCCCCACTAAGGGACCCAGGGCTTGTAAAATTGTAAACACCAACCTTATTTATAGACACTACCAACTACAATGCGCATATAAAACTGTGTAATAGGATAGCTCAGAACTACTAAGAGCATTTCCGGAGTGTTTTTTCTCAAATTTGTAGTGTAATTATAATTATTTTTGTCGAGTGCAATTTATGCATAAAATAATGCGAGGAATAATGAATCACGTGTACCGTGTAATAACATACTTCAACAATGACGCTAGAGCTCGCAGAAGTTCAACTCGTTTGACATACTGGGACCTTGATGGCGACAGCATTACCTGCCTCGGTGTTTGCAAACCATTACGCGCGTGTACAAATAATTAGAATATTTATATTAGATGCGCCAGTAGGTCTAACGTTGACTGTTACTTCACAGTTTTGGCTAAAGAATTGTATAAAACGATGGAGGAAAGGCAGGTTAAGGTAAAATTGCAGTGCATGCATAAATTCTAATTAAAAAACACCACATTACACATGTGTGTATTTTCCAGCATTTTAAGTTTCGTCAAATGCGCCGTATATCCACCGGTACACGCTTACCAAGTGGTGCCACTGGGAAGTACAGTTTGTTATGCTGTGCAAACATCTATGGCATATTGTATATTGGTGGAAACAACTCGTTTGCTGTATGTCATACCGCCATGTTGTATAAGGTGAATGAGGAGGATACCAATAATAGAAATGAGGCAGGTATGATGAGCATATTTAGTATACATATGTATGTAATACATACATACATACATACATACGTACGTACGTACATACATACATACATACATACATACATACATACATACATACATACATACATACATACATACATACATACATACACATACATACACACATAACACACACACATACACATATATGTAACGTCAATTAGGATCAAACCTTTCAAATCATTTTGAGTACATACGTTTTCTACTAAATAATTGTATGTGAACTTTATCCTGTTCATACTGACAGTTCCATTAGAGAAACTAAAGCCAGTGATGGTATCTCTCCCTGGTCAGCCATGTCACCTTGGACTATCAGCTGATGAGCTAACACTGTCCGTGTGTCTGAGAGTGTCATCATTGCCCTGTATGCTGTATGATACTAGAGTATTCTGTGAACTAGTATGTTATATTGATTATGAAAATATCTGAACAAATTTTATCTTTGCACTGACATGTGTGTCTAGGTACAGCACATGTCAGTGCAAAGATTTCATACACACACACACACACACACACACACACACACACACACACACACACACACACACACACACACACACACACACACACACACACACACACACACACACACACACACACACACACACACACACACACACACACACACACACACACACACACACACACACACACACACACACACACACACACACACACACACACACGTATATACATACACACACACATGTACGCACACACACACACATATATACATCCAAAATTAGTTGTGTGTTCTATTCAAAGCATTCACAGCCACCAAGACCCTTTGCAATCATCCATTTATCTGATGCTACAGGTATAAGAACAACCATACTGTTACCAGTAGAAATTTACTTGTCTTGCATAACACATAGGCGGCGTGCAAGTCTCAGGATTAAGTTGGAATCCTGTCCAACCAGAATGCTTTGCCGTTTGTCTGTCCAATGGCTCTGTTTCTACATGGGAGAATCAAGGAACTGGTGTAAAACGCTCTGCCACCCTGGCTTGTGAAGCTGCCTCAAGTATGAACACTACACACATACTACTGCATAGGGCAATATGTTGGTAGGAGGAATTCTACATAATATGCAATAATTGTATATTTATCAAAATTTACCATCAATTATTTATCTATTGAAAATTGTAAAAGGTTGTTCCAATATGCATATATTTCCCCATGACACCAATAGTTTGTTCTACAGGGTAGCCTATACTGGACTAGTGTATTGTATGTAATGCTTTAATTATATTCAAATTTGCAACATGAGTCCCTGTGTTTTTGCCTTTGTAAAAAGAAAAATACATAGGGTCTTCATATTTAGGTTGGCATCTATTGGAATTGTGAATAAATTTATCCGTAATATATATATATAGAGGGGTTTGTATGGTGTCCTAAAATCCAGAGTGTCCTTTAAGAAAGACTCTGCCATAGATAGACTTTATTTGGAATTTTACATATCTTCTTGTGACAGTTTGTTGGAGTCCTAAGGGGAAGCAGTTATCTGTTGGACACAAGGATGGGAGAGTGAGTCAATTCTCACCGGTAAGTATCAGCAATCGGTGCTACATTGATGAGGTGTGTGAACATGTTTGCTTACAGCAAATGGAGTTGAAAAAGGATTATCCAGCTCCAGAAATTTTGACAGAAAAGCATGAAGGTATTAGAATACAATATTACATGTACTTGTGTATGTAGCTCTAACAGGTCTCCCTATAGGATACAGTGTAATAGTAGCTCTAACAGGTCTCCCTATAGGATACAGTGTAATTTACAATATTCCCTACTGCAGTGACTGGATTATTTTGGATTTCAACTCATCAGTTTGCATTAGTACTGACACCTTCTAATGCTCCTGCTGGTGAAGATGATGGACTACCGCCACCCTCTCACTTCATGATCCTCACAGCATCAGTATGTTACTGTTCCTTGTTATCAGGGCTGGGACAAATGTCAACCTTTTGATTGTCAAACATTTTGACTAAAAATGAATGTATTTTCAAATATTCTTTAGTACCAAAGATTGCTCAGAAAATTAATAAGACAATACGTTATACAAGTCACATGTCCATATTGTTTTAAGGCGAAAACAAATTAAAAATCACTATTTAAGCCTTATAAGCCTTATAAGCACACACTATATGCAACATGGCTCGAAAATATTTGAATAGTGACTTTTAGGTCATGAATATCCAAATGTTCGGACAGCCCTGGTTTTTATATTTTCATATGCAGAAATGATTGACTTTTCATTGGTAGAAAAAGAAGGCACCTGAGTTTGAAGATTTTGATGATATTTATTACGGACTGGGAAATAACGAACCGCACTTTCTATTCTCATTCCTCTCAACGTGGAATATCTTGATCACCTCCTCATCTTCAGCATCTGAGTCCATGGTGCTCTCCAAGCTGCCAGCCAGTGAGGTAACCTCCTATGCTTCTTCTTTGATAGTGAGTTGTAAAATTTGTGTGTGTACATGTGTGTGTAGGTGGCATGGGAAAAATGGAATCTTGAGGATGAGGGTCGTGCTGAGCTGCCAGTTCACGGTACCGATGACACGTTTCCGTGTGGTATGTGCTTGGACCTGACCTCTACAGTTCCCATTCCATATGGTGAGCGTGGCTGACATGTAGTGGGTATGGCTTGATTTGTAATGTTTTTAATACAGGCGAGAACGACGAGATTCCCCCCAGCCCTCTGTTTGTGCTGTTGTCGGATCATGGCCTGCTCACACCATATATGGTGTTTAACGTCGAACCACCACCCGGAACAAGTTACGACTTTGTCAAACCCCCTCAGGCTCTTAACAAGACTGGAGAGCGGCTGGCACCTTCTCCGAGTTCCGTTCAAGTGTCCACTCCAATAACCACCAATAATACTGCTCAAGTTTCACAACCAAAAACTGTTAATACAACTACTGCTGTTACTGCTACTGCTACTGCTACTGCTGCAACTACCAGTACACCTCTAGTCAATAAAATTTTATTGAATGAGACGTTTGCCCCATCTTCCACTTATGCGAGGAGTTTTTCTTTTGATAAAAAACCTCCAGCCTTCTCTCTACCACCGTTTTCTGCTGGAGGCAGTCTCCCCAATTTACTGACAGCAACCAATTGCAATCCACCTTTTCCGCTGTTATCAAAACCACAATCAATTATTACAACGCTCAGTCAGGGTATACAGAAAGCACCGTTTTCATTTAGTAACAACCCTTTTCCACCATCAACCATTGCTGTTACTGCTGTTGTGACTAAAACTCCACCAGCTGTATTTAAACAACCTTTGCTGAGCTCCACTCCAATTTCTGCAGTTCCCCAGAAGGTTGTTGGCAGCTCTGTACCATCAACTATTGTGACAACAATGCCACCTCCCTCTATGCCACCGTCAAGGGTAATGCCCACTGGTTCTGCAGTTCCTGTTGGTTCTACAGTGGTGCCTCCAGCTCTACAGAAGGTAGTGTCATCACATGCCCCGCCCACCAGAGCTTCAGCACCTAGCCCCACCCTCTCTGTTACATCATCTGTAGAGGAAGAAAATGTTGAGAATGGTTTAATAGCTTCTATTGAACAGGAGGTGAGCTCCTTATAGTGGCTCTAAAAGATCTCCCTATAGGATACAGTGTAATAGTAGCTCTAACAGGTCTCCCTATAGGATACAGTGTAATAGTAGCTCTAACAGGTCTCCCTATAGGATACAGTGTAATAGTAGCTCTAACAGGTCTCTCTATAAGATACAGTGTAATAGTAGCTCTTAACAGGTCTCCCTATAAGATACAGTGTAATAGTAGCTCTAACAGGTCTCCCTATAAGATACAGTGTAATAGTAGCTCTAACAGGTCTCCCTATAGGATACAGTGTAATAGTAGCTCTAACAGGTCTCCCTATAGGATACAGTGTAATAGTAGCTCTAACAGGTCTCCCTATAGGATACAGTGTAATAGTAGCTCTAACAGGTCTCCCTATAGGATACAGTGTAATAGTAGCTCTAACAGGTCTCCCTATAGGATACAGTGTAATAGTAGCTCTAACAGGTCTCCCTATAGGATACAGTGTAATAGTAGCTCTAACAGGTCTCCCTATAGGATACAGTGTAATAGTAGCTCTAACAGGTCTCCCTATAGGATACAGTGTAATAGTAGCTCTAACAGGTCTCCCTATAGGATACAGTGTAATAGTAGCTCTAACAGGTCTCCCTATAGGATACAGTGTAATAGTAGCTCTAACAGGTCTCCCTATAAGATACAGTGTAATAGTAGCTCTAACAGGTCTCCCTATAGGATACAGTGTAATAGTAGCTCTAACAGGTCTCCCTATAGGATACAGTGTAATAGTAGCTCTAACAGGTCTCCCTATAGGATACAGTGTAATAGTAGCTCTAACAGGTCTCCCTATAGGATACAGTGTAATAGTAGCTCTAACAGGTCTCCCTATAGGATACAGTGTAATAGTAGCTCTAACAGGTCTCCCTATAGGATACAGTGTAATAGTAGCTCTAACAGGTCTCCCTATAGGATACAGTGTAATAGTAGCTCTAACAGGTCTCCCTATAGGATACAGTGTAATAGTAGCTCTAACAGGTCTCCCTATAGGATACAGTGTAACACTAACTCTTAACAGGTCCCCCATAAGGCAGAGTGTATTGCAAAACTTTTTTTGTTTTGTAGATTGAAGAGTTTTCAGAGCAGCTGCAAGATCATTTTGATGATATACAGGAGGTATTTTGCAGTGATCTTGATGTCCCCGATGACTGCCCATGTGCCATCGGGAGTGAAGAAGACAGGAGGAATTTGGTAAAGGGCCAGGAGGAGATGTCCACTACAGTGAATAGCTTATTGGATGAGACTAAGGTGGGTGTAACAAGAGGATAAATCTAATTGGTTGAATTTTTGACGTTATGATGTAATCACTTATATTTTTTATCAACAAAAAAATATTACAATTTAATTATTATTGTGTATCAACATACGTCGCCATAGGACCTGACCAATATGGTGGAGAGTATGATGGATGAGGTTTTGGAATGTCGATCGCTTTACGAGGAGGCAAACGATGCCATCAGGATGCGCAACTCGGACCACTACAGAGAATATGTAAGGAAGAAACCGCTGACCCCATTGTTGCAGAACCTTCTCGATGAAGCTCATGCTCAATATACTATAGCTGAGGCTCGTGTGAGGTACTTAACTAATGCATGCTGTACATGTGTGTGTATCAACATACAGATGAAATTACATGGACAAATGGCCATTTATAAAAGAGTTATAAATATTTTAAATGTTATTTGGATCTTGCTTAGGGCTGAGTGTTAGTGAAAATTATGCTATCATGATAGTTACCATGATTAAAAGCAAAAGAACATGAATTTGTCAAGTATTGTCAGTGGTCATGATTTCAGGTTACTGTTTTATCAAATTTGTATCAGTGAAACCATCTCACAAGCATCCTATCAAAATTACTATTCAAATGGTCAGGCAGGCAGTCTACTATCTTATCCCAAACTATCTCGATAGTGAGTACTATCACAACAATGTCTCAGCCTTTTTAAGTGAAATAGCATGTTTTCATTTCTTTATTTGGAATTGTTTAGATGTGTGTGTAGTTATGTTTCTATTGTGTGTAGGGAGTTGAGTGTACAGATAGATGCTGATGTTGAGAGGAGGAAAGAAATGAAAGCGATTCGTGTGGGCGGGGCTCACCCACCTCTTCACACACCCACTTATCACAATGTATACACAACACTGAAGAACAACCGACGAATCACTAGACTGCAAGTGTGTGTGTGTGTGTGTGTGTGTGTGTGTGTGTGTGCGTGTGCGTGTGCGTGTGCGTGTGTATGTTGGTGTGTGAGTAACTGTATACTGTGTGTGTGCACGTACAGTTAGTATACAATGCTACTGCCTACTACCACACATTTGCACGCATTTTGTAGTCAACAAACATCGATCAGTTGGTACAGAAGATGAAGAACATGACTGTCCTACCTCGAGCATGGAATTTTAGTTCATCTGCCCCAACTACCTCATCCCCACATGATAAGCCTACCAGGTTCTTGTTGTTATTTGCTTTTGTATAATTTGAATTCTTTTTATGCTTAGGCAATCCCAAGCATTGTTAAACGAAGTGAAGAGTGTTGTGACCCCAGTGAAACAGGCAAAAAAGAAGAAACAGCCTCTCTTCAAATACTCCCCCGCGAGGCTATCACAGTTGCAAAAACTGTTTGAGTCCTCGGTTCAATCAACCTCCATGCAGACAATTCCTTTAGTGGCCAGCTTTACGCACAAATCTCCTACACACTCAACTCATTCTACCACTCCTGTACTAGATGATGAGGAAGATGATGAAAGTGTTGCAAGTGCAGTGCAGACAGGTGTAGTTGAGCCCCATACACCGCCCACTTTCTCAATGAACCAACCGGGAAAACTGTTCCATCAGCTGCAAGGAAATTCCCAGCCATTACAGGGAGTTCCTTTTGTCGGTCAGGCATCACAGTTGCTGCAGTCTACTGGTGAACTACCACAAGAAATTCCTCAGTTTCCTGGACCCCATCATCCCCTGGCTATTCCACCATATGGACTGCCACCATTGAACCAAGTATCGCTGGACTTATCTCATGGTAGTGGCAAGTTTCAGCCAAAGGTTGGTCCTACTGGGCAAACATTGCCTCCACCATCATATGTCACATCTGTGCCACCCCCACCCCCTCCTTTGCAACCTCCTTCGCAAGACCATGTTATTCATCATGGTGGTACAAGCTCCACTGGACCACCTACTGTGATCACAAAGGCACCTAGTGAAATGGCAGCAGAGGCAGCCCTGAAGAGACAGCAGAGTGCTGCTTGTGGTGCTTCCACTGTTTCAGCACAAAACGTGGTAGTGACAACTGCGGTAACCAAGACACCCGTTGTTGTTATTACAGCATCGGAGATGCCTCCATCTTCGTTATTTTTCACCGGCAAATCTCAGGCTACCACTAACAAACCAGCTACAATTGAAAGTACAACAAGTGTGCATCAATTTGGCACTGTCATGTTGGACCACTCCACCTCAATGCCAGCCAACTTTCAGTTCAACTTCTCTGCTCAAAACCCAAGCACCAATATGCCACCTTTTTTCACCGGCACCACTGGAAGTCAAACTTCTCTTACTTTTGGCTTGTCGACAAGCAATAATGATAAATTTTCTGTGGCCACTCTATCATCAAAATCTGAGACAAATTTTCCAAAACCTGTTACCAGTACTGCACCCCCTGCTAACAGTCTATCATCAATATCTCAGTCGAGTTTTTTCAAGACCGCTGTCACAACTTCAGGTACCAAACCAGGCGGTCTGCATTTTTCATTTAATTCTAGTGAACCTAGTATATCCGATAGTCTGACGAAACCGTTTAGTGGACAGAATGAAAGTGAAGAAACTAGTGAGGAAGAAACTGAACAGTCTGAAGATGGACAAGATGAGACCTTAACTAAACCACCTGCTGACAATGATTCTACTGCTGCTACACCCATCTTGTCACTTAATACTAAATCTGTTCTGTCTGGGTCTATGCCAACTTTAGCCATGCCTGTTACTTCTACAGCCACGCCCACGGTTGGTGCAACCACAATTGATTCTTCTGTTATATTTTCAGCTCCCTTGGTTAGTGCTACTTTGTCCATGAATCAACCAACTCTTGTAACACTAAGTTCTACCAAAGCCCCACCCACTTCAGTTGCTACTGCAGCTCTTCCTACTGTACTTACAGCTACAGCCCCACCCACTTCAGTTGCTACTGCAGCTCTTCCTACTGTACTTACAGCTCCGCCTACTTCCAGTGCAATCTCATCTACTATGATTTCATCTACAGTTGTATCAACAGCCCCACCCACTTTGATTCCAGACTCATTACCTTTGGCATCAGCAACTAAATCCACTGCCAGTGAAATTTCTTCAGCAACTACCAGCACATCTGGAGCCTCTCCTATCACTGAATCTGCAGCCCCACCCATCACTGAATCTACAGCTGCCCCACCTATTGCTGAGGCTACAGCTCCACCTACCACTACAATTGCAGTCCCACCCATTAATACAACTGCAATCCCACCCACTACTACAACTACAGCCACACCTACCATTGAATCTGCAGCTTCGATCTCTGTTGTTCCACCTACCCCCTCAACTACAGCCCCACCCACCTTCTCCAATAGTTTGTCTATAAAGACGACCGAGGCTACCACTAGTGATGCTGTCTCTAATCCTGCTTTAGCTGTGCCATTGTTAGCTGACAAGCCGTCTGATTCTGAGGGAGAATCAGATGTAATTGACAATGAGCTTGATCGGGTTGCTAGTCAAAGCTCTTTGGCTTCCAATATGACCGATGATATTAATATTGTAGATGATAGCGAAGGAGAAATGGACAAGGAGCCAGCCAGTATGTTATAGTACAATGTTTGTGTGTGTGTGTGTGTGTGTGTGTGTGTGTGTGTGTGTGTGTGTGTGTGTGTGTGTGTGTGTGTGTGTGTGTGTGTGTGTGTGTGTGTGTGTGTGTGTGTGTGTGTGTGTGTGTGTGTGTGTGTGTGTGTGTGTGTGTGTGTGTGTGTGTGTGTGTGTGTGTGTGTGTGTGTGTGTGTGTGTGTGTGTGTGTGTGTGTGTGTGTGTGTGTGTGTGTGTGTGTGTGTGTGTGTGTGTGTGTGTGTGTGTGTGTGTGTGTGTGTGTGTGTATGTGTGTAAGTGTAAGTGTATGTGTCTACGCTGTACAATGTCATATAGCAAAGGAGGCTTCAATCAATCAGGGATTTACATCGTTGTTCGGTGAGAGGAAGACAGCAACCAATTCAATGGCCTCCAGTAATCCATTTGGCAGCTTGGGAAATGTTTCTGATAGTAAGGACGATATAATTTGTGTAACTTTGTATGTGTGCCACTTGAAGAAATCAGTTGTAATTTGGGTAATTATTTGTTTTCCAGATAGTTCATCGGTTTCAACAGGCCAACACTCCGCCCATACACCATCTGTTGGATCGGGTAGTCATTTCCTTGCTCCATCCAAGTGTGAGTTACTGCATGGCAGGGTCGGGCTGTTAGTAGTGTGACACTGACTTTGATATATAAAATTTCAAATTTTTCAGTTTGCAATATTTCCTGTTAGCTTGCAAACTATAACTGCATGAAACTATAACTGCATGAAACTATAAGAAGTTTAGGGTCTACTATTTTTATCACCTCGTTCTCTTAGTCATAGTTTTTTCCTCTTAAGATGGAGTTTTTTATTCCACCGTTTGTAGTTGGTGGCTTTGGGCAAAGTTCTGGATTAGCAACTGGAATAGGAGTCAGTCAGACTGGAATGGGAGTTAGTCAGACTGGTCTTGGTCAAACTGGAATGGGAGGCGGAATGGGAGCTGGAAATAATGCATCCCCACTTGGTGCAACCAAGTTTGGCAGCTCTCCAATGTTTGCAGGTATTTGTGGATGCCCTACAATAACCAATCACACATGTGTACCTCCACAGCCCAAGCACAGCTTGGGGCAAGACCGATGATGGGATCAACAACTACAAGGTAAAAGAATATGACTGAAGTTGTCACGTTGTTTAATTTCTCTTACTGCAGGGTGTTTGGATCATCAATGGAATCTGATGAGTATGTGTGGAAATGATCACTGATGCATAACACACATCAGTTTATCCCTACCCATTGCATTACACACACATACACACACATGTTCAGCTACTTTCATGTTCTTGCACTTTGTTTAGACCATCATTTGGTAGTATAGCTGCTGGCAAGGGTCCGAGTTTTGGACAAGGTTTTGGTGGCATAGGAACCAACCAAGGAATAGGGAGTGGAACTGGAACCGGAATGTGAGCTACCCAAGTAGATCCACATAATTATAGTAACTTGTATAATTGCTTTACAGTGGAGGTGCGACTAAGAGCAGCTTCCAAGGATGGAGATAAAAAATTAGTTGCTTCAAGACATCTCGCATACATATTTTTACGGCTGAATATTAAAAATGTAGAGAATTTTAAGTGTAAATTTAAAAATCATGTTTAATTGTTTTGATTATAAACAAGTTTACTTTTGTATAAACGTTTTTATTTCTTTCTTCTTCCTTTAGCTTTAAAACTTCCTCCATCTTCCTTGACGTTCCTTTCCTCCTTTCTTAGTGTTCATCCATTTCTTCTTTCTGGCCAACAGGAAGGCATCATTGTCCTCTGTTAAAAGTTCTTTGCTAACTTTTCCTACCGATTTGGCAGAGAACTGATTCTTGTAGTCAATTAAAGAGCTCCCGGTGGGATCGGCCAGTTCATTGTCGTCGCTGCTGTAACTCTCAATCTCCTCCAGAGCTTGCTCAACAAGGCTGGTACTTTTGAATACAGAATTAGTAGTAGTAGTAGTAGTAGTAGTACTAGTACTAGCACTGCGATCTGTTCCTATCAGATAATTTTGCTTTTGTTGTACATCGACGTCCCTATGATCAATTGTATCAATCTCTTTAGAATACACAAGCGGTATCCTTTAAAATACAAGCATTGTGTAGTTTAAAAAGCACAAGTAAAAATGTGCCACACACATACTTTTTTGAATTATCAGGTAACAACTTTCTTGTCTTCCTTTTTTTGATTGGAGGTATTAACTGCAGTGAAGTGACAAAGTATCAAACTATCAATAAGTTCTTATGGTGTGTATATATCGTATAACACAATTTATTGACGGGGGAAAACATCGATGGATTTGATGCTAAGTCAAAACTTTCCCTTTCAATGTCTCCAGTAATATAGCTAATACAGGTGGTCTAGGATGGTGTCCGTCAATATCCCCCCCCCCCCCCCCCGTCAAAAATTGCACTACAGGCTACCTCTTCTGCATCACTGTCCGATTCAATGACCTTCTTGCGCTGAGTATTGATGCTTAGGGGTTCATGGGTTAAAGTGGTTTGCCGGAGCTTTGATGAGGATGTTGGCAGAAGCCTACCTGTATTCCTGTCGCTGTCCACGTGTAGCTCACAGTCGGCCGCGTGTATGGTTATGTACGCCTCACTAAACTGTTGCTGACAAACGGGACATGCCACCTGTTTCTCTTGGGAGAACCTGGGGGACCCACAAGAGTCTACTTCTGCAGTCTCCTCCAGTTCAGTAAGATCTATAACACTAAAACAATACCATTAATTTTGTGTTCCACAGTAAAAATGATACCTTTTTTTGTTATATAATTCGGTGGAGGGTTGCTCAGGTCCCTCATCAATATCTGTGATATTTGGCGAGGACGAAGATGACAAAGTGTGGCGGCGGTGAACAGACGGTCTTGGGAGGGAAGAAGTAAAGGATTGTCTACTACTATGACACTGCTTGTCCCCAGTAAGCGTGGCATCACTGCTGCCCGCGATTCTTCTACCCAACAGTCTTCGTTTCCTTCTGCCAGGCTGAATCACCGACGATTCATTACTGTTACTGGAGCTGATATCGATGCTGATGTCTTTGTTAAAAGGTGACAAGTTTTCCATGTGCTTACTTGAAGTTACAATGGCTGTAGCACGAGGCGGTGTCTGATCAAGAGTATTATTTGTAGTCTGACTTGTTTTTGGATCAATATTCGGATCAGAATCATAAAATAATCGTTGATCGTCACTGTCAAAACCATGACAATCCCACTGCCATAGTGAATCAACAACTTCTTCTACTGTAGCCTTTTTGCTTCTCGTTTCCTTCGGTTGCTCCTTGACTGTTGAATTACAAGGCAAGGTCAATGTCAGTGGTAACGAAGTACTGCCACTTTTGTTGATAGTTGATTTACCATCATCTTTGTCTGCTTGCCATTGCCTCTTACTGGTTGTCACTGGGTTAGACCTCGGTACAAATGTGATACACTGATTCTGTGCCATCTGAAGTTGCAGTTTAAAGTCTTCAAAGAAACGCACAATAACCGGCAGGTAATCACGAGCACTAGTACCACGGGGTGCATATAATGATGGACATTTCTTGAGGTGACACTTTGGAGTATCCCATAATGACTTCTTACCCTTACCTATTTTAGTCTTCACAGTTTCTTTCCCTTTAGTTTTCAATTGTTTTGGTACCTTGTCACCGTCCTTTTCATTTTGAGATGTCATCAGAACACTGGTAACAATTTCAGTGCTAGAAAATAAGGATTTAACATTAGTATAGCTGGTTTTTCACTGCTAAAAATATTCGCTAAATAAAAACCTAGCAGAAATATAAGTCTAGCAAAAATAACCCCCTTTACTACACAATACACAGCATACCTATTGCTGGTGGTACCATTAGCATTGATGTTGTTGTCACAGGAAACCTGATTAGCTTTTTGTTGGTCTGGTTTTGGCTTCTTCAAACTCGCCACAAATTCTGTGTCAACTCTTGAAAGCTTTATGCTTGGCTCCTTGCTAATATTTGGCAATCTCTTTCGCTTCAATTTCAAGCGATTAGAAGACAACGAAGAACCAGCAATGCTGGAAATTGAACTATCTCTCTTTGTAGGAGTTTGTGTTGGAGTGGACGATTTCAAGCGATTACTGGAAGATACAGAATCAGCGTCTCTGAAAATTGGACTGTCTTTCTTGGTAGGAGTTTGTGTAACAGTAGGCAATTTCAAGCCATTACCAGAAGACACAGAAATGCCAGCATTGCTGCAAACTGGACTATCTCTCTTAGTAGGAGTTTGTGTGGGAGTGGGTGATTTCAAATGACTACCAGAAGATGAAGAATCAGCGTCTCTAGATCTGAAAACTGGACTGTCTTTCTTGGTAGGGGTTTGTGTAAGAGTGGGCGTGACAGAGGATTCTCTTGAGGATGAGGAGACAATATCAACTGGGATAGGAGTTTGTTTGACAAAAGAATCTTCTTGATTGTTATCAGAAGAACGTCCACTGTTGTCACTTTTAGTACCACCAGGTGATGCCTCCTTTTGTAATCTTGTCTGCTTCTTTTTCGTCACTGCTTTACTTTTTTCACTTTCCTGTACAAAATAATAAATCTATATAGTTTTACATCAGTTAATCTTTACCATATGTATGGTAGACTGTCGGTGGTGTTTGGTGAGCGAGCATGTACTGTTATCGCTTTCTAGGCCACTAGCACTTGTGCTGGATGAAGCGGTCTTTTGAAGCATACGATTTGCATAGCGTCTAGCTCGCTCTTCCTGTAGTGCTGTTTTCTTACTCTCTTCAATGGCTTTCTGCAACACGACAAGCCACTAACACATGTATAGGCATAAGATACCCTTGTCTATCTATATATGTCAGTATCTATGTCTTTCTGCAAATTTGTACAATGACTCACATAATTTAGATTGTCATTCCATAATGCTTACCTTTATATCTAACATTTCATTTATTTCATCACTATTTTTGCTGATAACTATTCTGGGGCCTAATTTTATATCATGTATGAACGCGCTGATAATTGTGCAAGCACCAAGCCTCTTACTTTTCTTTTTATCAAGATGTGGCGTTTTCTTAATGGAAGGTGGTATTTTTTTATTGGGGGGTGGTGTTTTCTTGACGAAAACCGGAGCATCATCCTGGTCACTACCAACGAATTCAAACTAAAAAATTGCAGAAAATATAGTCGAATACGACTTCATAGATGTATGGCAAGTTGGTGACTATTATAAACTAACCGGGTCCTCACCATCAGCAAGCATAGTTAGTTACTAAAGAATACCAGGTACTACAATGTACAGGTAGAGATGCGCTTCTATTAGAATAAAATAACAGACAGGGTACGTGATGATCTTAACAAGAGTAGAGAGGCTAAGAAAACTGTTTGTGGACGCGAGAGCGTTGTCTTTGTGTAGGTGTTATGCAGTTATTAACAGCACGACAGTGCCTGACTCGATATATTCCGCTGAAGAAGACGCTTCACAACCAAAGATGGATAGAAAGACGTCTCGATGGAGGATCGTAAGCTCTCTGTGTCTAGCAAGGTTTCCAAAGCTAGTACGGCCAAAAACGGAGCTGGAGCTACAATTTGAAGCGGTACAGGAGCAGTTAAGACTGGAAAGAAGTCGTTTATCTGATTACGAACTTGAAGAAATAAAGATCAAAGATGTAATGGAAGAAATAGCAAAGAAAGCTAAATTAGATGAACTGGTGGATGACCAGACTGCTTCGGCACCAGAAAAATTTCAAGAAGCAGCTGCACTGAGAAAGCAGGCATGGACAGAATTCATACTGGCACCAAGGACTACACAAGCAGACAAAGGAAAAGACTGGCATTCGTTGGACAGGAAACTGGATCACATGTTATATCTGATTGTAAAGAAAAGGCAACCAGTTAATATATGGCAAATGCCACAAGGAGACCATGAGGGTGAAGAATCACTTCTAGAGGTAACATGCACGAAATATTGATAAAGTTATTCCACAATTTCATGTCATTAAAAGGTAGCCAGATATACTTTAGGCCAACCAAATGTAAAGAAATTTTAAACTAAAAGAATTTTTGTAATATGCTATAACTATCTTCATTTAGAGTATGGGTGATTGGAAATGCTGGCCCAAGGTACTCAGGATTTTTTTCTCCCAAAATGGATAAAGTAGAACAGAAAATTTGTCTTTTCTACCAACATAAAAGCCTATTTATTATTTTTTCAACACATAAGTAGCACGGTAGGTACCACTCTACCACTCTTTAGGGAAAACCCCGGATACTAAATTTATCAAATCATTTTAACAATGTGGCAATAGTATAAATTATACCGTATAGCGGGGATTTATCGTAGGTCTTTTAATGTTTTTAATTTTACGATTTGACATACATTAGAAACTAGCACCTTGTAGCTGCAGGTATGCTGTTGTACAGAAAAAATTGCATTGATTTGCAAAAAATTTCCACACAACAAAAAACCTGTAATACGGCTACACCTAGGACAGAACCGTGATTTAAATATTTTTATAGACGGCCAAGAGAGAGCTAACAGAAGAATGTGGCAGTGAACTGATTCCATTATTTTTGAGCAGGTCTCCATGTGCTTACATGTCTTACCATTTTGCTGAGCCAGGCCGAAGTGAAATTGGCTCCAAAGTGAGTTTGAAAGAACAAAGTATAGCAAATTACTTTCCTATTGTCCAGGTATTCTTTTTTAAGGCTCAGTGGAGAGGTGGTAAAGTAAATATTAATTCTAACAGAGTAGAAGATTATGCTTGGGTCACTAAAGAGGAAATGAAAGAATTTGTGTCCAAAGATTTTTATAAAGCAATCGAACCGGTTTTGTTAGATTAGTATGTAACTAAAATATGTTTCATCTTTACATACCCAACATTCACAAGCGACTACACAATATATGATATATTTAAATGAGATAATATGTTGTTTTTAGCTCGGCCCTTATAGAATGTTTTGGTTGTCTGGTTTGTTGGTTGTTTGATTTTCACCTTGACTTTTTGGAGTAGTGTAACCATCCATATTCCTTAGTGCTGCGTCCAAAGGTGATCCCAATCTTAAACTTGTGGTCTAGAGTATTGTATAAGATGTTATCTTATTAGCCGCTAACATAATAATTATATAATTCATTTAATTGCTAAAATACTATGGAAACAATTGGTGCTAGAATTAGCACGGAATTCATTTACTGCATCCTGATACTTTCTTGATAATCAAATACCATGGAGCATGTAAGCAAATATCCAAACTATTTCATATCACATTATCACTAAATACAGCTATAGCTATGCACAGCTCTAGCTATTTGTGAACACCCTTCAACCATGAAAATATGAAAACATGAATTACAAGCCACAAAATATTGCTGGAATCTCTAGCTACTTAAAATATTGGTGGAATCTCTAACACATGCTAGCTTTGCATGGAAATTTTTTTTGACAAAACATTAGAAGAATCCACATGCAGTCACTTGAACCACCATTGCTTTCCCCCATACACTTTTGCCCTATGCATATGCTCAGTGTACAAGGTACGCAGTTGAGAAGGCTGTTAGTTCTTATCATCTTCAGAGGTGATACTTTCTAAAGTTGAGCTGTTAATGAACTTCGTTTGATTCACTTCAGTCGTGTTAATGTGTGTACTCGATTATTAAATTTTTAGTTTTATCCTCACATTGCTATGCTATAGAACCATGCAATAAAAGCAGCTAGCAATTGTCCTAGCTACAACTAGAATATGTAGTGTGTGGTTAATTCAGTAGAAGCTCCATGTAATTCAATATAGTGAACTCACTTGGTATATATCCTGTGTAATAGGGCACCATTCCATTGGGATGGTAGAGAATGAAGTCGAGCGGAGGAGGGGAAACCCTGATTAAGAAGCCACGTGTAAGAGAAGTGTGTTAATGGCAAACGCACACATTTGTAGGAACACCTTACCTGTTAGGAAATGGTGTCAAAGGCCTCCAGGTCTTCCTATAGTGCCACACCGAAGGCAGGGTGTAAGGCGGCATTTCTTTGAGGGCTGGACCAGCATGCTGGGTTGTTGCTGATCGCAATGTATAGTTGAGCCCAGACGGATTGAAGTTACCTGAATCAGCATTATACTTATAGCTAATCCCATGCATATCACACAGTAACTATAAAGCTATAACTGTACACATAAAGTAGTCAGTTTATATATTTAAGCTGTTGCAGCATCATCGTGCATTCCAGCTATTATAGGGTACCTGGCATAGGGTTGGTGTTGGATCGAGTAAACGTCTTCGCCATCCACTTACAACTTTCTTGAATAACACTGAGATACCTTTCGGATCACGTGCCAAAATATTCTTCATAGTGTATGGACTGTATACGCATCATGGTGTCAAATAAGTAGGGTAGCAAATTGTTTAGTGTTTCGTCACGTTTGTGCTTTAGTGGAGTGCCTTCTTGGCACATGGCCTAATCGCTGATAGCATTATATTATTATAAGCTTTCCGGGACCTTACCTAATTAAGGAATTGCGGTCACGTGTTGTCAGATTTGTTTAGTTGTATCGACTTCCTCAAGATATGCTTCGATGATGGTTGTTTCAGCGCGTCTTTCGTTTGTATTGTTTATTTTGTTTTTATCGTATTTTGTTGTGGATTCATTAACTCTTGAGTCGTGCGATGCCTCCCGATGTTACAACGGCGAGAATGTAACGAATAATGGTTCTAGTATCTGCCAGTGTCATTCGGGTTGGCACGGAGATTCATGTCAGCACTGTGGAGGAAAGATAAGGTACAGTCTATCTCTAGTCGAGTCACGTGGATAAGTAAATGTTATTTTATTTACACCAATTTTTAATATTGTTATAAGAAGCACCCTGACCTAGGCACCTCTTTAAAGACAATTTTCAAGATGTTTTAGTTACGCTTATGTAAATTAACACACCGAGATGCGCTGAAATTGTTAAACATATTAAATTATCATCTTGCTTCCATGTAATTAAATCAACTGCTTTTTTAAGTTAATAGCGCCTGACTAGTTTTATTCCCATCACATGCACATGCCTATATAAGTCAATCACAAGCTAAGTATGCAGGATTCTCTTTGAACTCTAGACTTAATGCAACATATGGCAGTATAACAGATGGGCCGTGTCAGTATGAAGGGAACTCTCGGTGTCTGTGGTATCTCGACACACCCAGGTGAGACAATACTGTATTGAGCAGGGAACCATTTACAAGTTATGGTGTTAAATGTTAATCCGCAGCCTTTACTCAAGTGTACACCTACTGATACACTCTTTGTCGATGGAGTGCAACTGGGACTACCTGCACGTGTTTAGTGGCGGTTCCTTGTACTCCCAAAAAATAGCTGCATTTACGTAAGTCATGTATTTATATAAATATCATTACCTTCTATGTTGTAGTTAGTGGTATTTATATATATTAAATATTTATATGATTAATTTTTAGTGGTACGGTTTTGGAGGGTGAGGTGATTAATGATGTTGAAAATAATACAAGTGATATTGAAAATTTTACGCTACCGATGAAATTTATCTCACTCCATGTCACTGGACCAACTTTGCTCTACTTTTATTCTGATGTGGCTAAAGAAGAGCGGGGCTTCCTTATTGAATATTGGTATGTAGTGTATATGCAAATTGATGATGTAGTTGTTGTGTGTATGTATTGTGTGTACTGAATGAAGCCTTAATGGTGCATGGCTGGGAGTTGTGGTATTGAATTTCAGTCATGATAGTTATCACTTTATATGCTTAAGACTTACATGTGTACTATTGTTACCATGTCTGAATCCTTGCTTGTGAGCATGATCTGTGTGTGTGTGTGTGTGTGTGTGCGCGCGCGCATGCGTGTGTGCATGTGTGCTGTGAAACATATCTTATAACAATTTTACTAAAGGCTATAGTGTAAATTGTCTGATAAATGTGTACAACACCTGGAGGCACACAGCGCCCAAGGGCAAGTGCTGGATTTAGGTTTCACCATTAAATAATTTTATTAAATTGCATTGGGCACAAAACAGCCATCCTAGTTTTGTGTTAAGTAGTCTTGTTACCACCTTCAAGACAAGAAATAAATAAATAACCCTTGATAGTACTGTAATAGTATTGGCTATGGGAAAATCTCAACAGTTGCCAAGGCATTATTCAATTTTGCTTGTATCGATCAAACAATAGATTAAATTTTGCAAATGGCACAAATTGAAATGGTGTTGTGCTTGAGGATTACCTGCCCATCCAAAATTTTCACAGATTTCGCTCGTGTTTTGTGCCACATAGTTGCCTGTCAACAAATTTAAAAGATGACACATTGACCATTGACCATGAAAAGTGCAAAAATTATATCCCTCAAAATTTGTATGTATACGGTTGAAATCACAAAACCAAGCAGTTGCATGCACACACCTTCAAGTCTAGTATACATGAGCAATGCTGCAGTGAACTATTGCAATCCACTTGAAACGTGTGTAACAGGAATAAACTTTGTTTGGCATTGCTAGTACTAACTTGTGTGCGGTGTTTAATAACATTAGGTTGGATTGTCCCGCAAACTGCTCCGACCATGGATCATGTGATGCTGATGGATCATGTGACTGCAATGCAGGCTGGACTGGAGAGGCGTGTAACCAACAAGTGTGTCCCTCCGATTGCTCTGGAAATGGGCAATGTGATTTACAAGCAGTCAAGTGTGTTTGTAACGATTCCTATACTGGTGAGTGGCTGCAAGTTCAGTAGATTTTACAAACACGATGCTGAAGTTTTTAGTGATGCACCGATAAGAGATTTTGCCGATTATCTGATTATCCGATATTTTAATTCAAACATTGGCCGATACCGATAACCGATCCGATGTTTATATTTTACCCAATTTCTACATGTTTCATGCAATATTGTAATATATTCCTCAAATTCAGCCAAATTCTATCTTGATTTTGCAAATATAATGTTGTCAGATAATTAAAATAGCACAAATTAATAATCTGTCAAATATATTAAATATCTGCTAATAAATACCGATTACCGATGTATTAAAAATGTTGCCGATAAGCCGATTTCCGATGTTTTACCGATAATCGGTGCATCACTAGAAGTTTTCCCTAGTGCAACTTTTATCATTAATTTTGTGGTTATCTAAATTCTTTTCCCAGTGTAAGACCATGATTTTTATGTGTATGTGTGTGTGTGCGTGCGTGCGTGCGTGTGAATTAATAGAGTATTTTACTACATGAATAGGTGTGGATTGTAGCGAGAAGACTCCCTTTATACAATGGAGTAGACTGCTCAATGATAACAGTAGCAGTCTATGGGGCAGTGGCTCCCACTCTAATGTACAGTGGAATGAGTCGGTATGGTTGTTTGGTGGTTACCAGTTCCCTGAGGAGAATTCTAATGAAACAGCAGCACCATTATGGAGGTGTGTGTGTCACTGTGTGCATAAGTGTGTGGAAGTATGCGTGTAATGTTATGTACAGGTATGGATTAGATCGTGAACAAGTTTGGGAGCTGATGGAACCACAGGAGTTGTGGCCATCTGCGAGATATGATCATTCTGCTGTAGTATATGAGGTTAGTGTGTGTGTGTGTGTTGTGTGTGTGTTGTGTGTGTGTGTGTGTGTGTGTGTGTGTGTGTGTGTGTGTGTGTGTGTGTGTGTGTGTGTGTGTGTGTGTGTGTGTGTGTGTGTGTTCATGCATATTATGTTTTGCGTATCATGTCATTCTTCATTGTAGGACTCCATGATAATATTCGGAGGTGTCTTGGTACCTTTAGAACATTTCACTACGGACTTGTGGACATACAATTTCTTGGACGGCAAATGGGATGTGGAAACATGGCGGCCACCAACCCCACCTACTAACTATACCAACACCAACTTTACGTCATCGCAAAATGCCTCCAGCAATAACATGACGATAGATTATGACTATCAAGACATCGATAATTTAGACGGTTACGATGTTTCACAAGAAGAGATGTACAATAGCAGTAACAATAGTATTAGTGACGGGATGTTGCCGCTACCCGTGCGTGGTCACACTGCTCACATCATTGGAGACAAAATGTTAGTGTTTTTTGGTATCGTTCGAGCATCGGATTCTCAGCCTAGTCTGATCCAAGAATTAGACCTTGGTAAGTATTATATATACTCAGATACAAGAAATTTTATTTGATTTGCAAAATCAATACCTCTAATTACGTATTGAACTTGGATTAAATTGTTTTTGTTTTCTTATGTAGATAATATGACGTGGTCAGTTCCACCACAGAGGGGGGAAATTCCCGCTGGTCGTCATGGCCACACCAGTGTTTATTTAGAGGAAGTTGGTATAGTGTACGTGTATGGTGGAAGAAGATGGAATAGCAACATCCAGGATAATTTGGTAGCCTTTAATGTCACAACTTACACTTGGTAAGTTTGTCTAAAGTAATACACTGTATGTCAGTATCTCACAGAGTTATTTGTGTATTTCCATATCAACTTGTGTATTTCTGTGTTAATATAGTGTATTTTCATAATAATTTATGTATTTCACATTTATTTAGGCTTAAATTACCACCAAGCTCACAGCAACTGCTTTTTCATTCATCTGTATTCTTGGACCATTTGATGGTAGTATTTGGAGGGAACCAACCTGCCGACGACCGCCTCTGCTTTAGTGACACTGTTCTTACTTACGATACTGGTTTGTGTATATATTCTTTATCTGTAAAGTGTGCCATAATTTGATTGTTTTGTATTTCTAGTTTGTGGACGATGGTCTAGTTTTGAAATGTCTGGATCACCTTTAGGCATTGGTCGTCGTGGTCACTCAGCCGTGGCTGTAAATGAGGAAAGGTTGTTACCAGTTGTTAGCCGCATGGGTGTATTTTAGTACTTCTTACTTTTGTAGTGCTATGTTAGTATTTGGTGGATATGATGGTCAAATACTCAGTGATGTGTTGAAGATACAGTTTTGTGAGTTGTTAAGTGGATACAGGCTACAATGTGTATGCAGATGCACGTGTACACACACACACACACACACACACACACACACACACACACACACACACACACACACACACACACACACACACACACACACACACACACACACACACACACACACACACACACACACATGCACACACATGCAAACATACAAATACACACAATAATCATTACAGTTTCTAATATATTCACACAGCCAACTGCACTCTATTAACTAACACATCACAATGTGTACTGGGCAGTGTTGGTAAGTGTGCTTGGGATGCTCCTACCAACTCTTGTGTTGAAGTCTCCACTCTCACTCTCGACCAGTTGGAGTCTCACTGTGCAACTGGTGAGTCTGTTAATGTTTTTACTGTATATAATCCTGGGTAAAAAAATACTAGCGATACCAATGATAGTATTGTATCAACCCTAATTTATGGTGTCAGGTAGTTAATAAATTTTGAAATACTTGATATTGGTTGATAATAGGCACCCGCAATTATGTCAGCATAATTTTATAGGTAGCTATAAAAGCACCAAGCATAATGCCAGCACATTTTAAATAGCAGAAGATGAATACACTCTAATAGAACAGTTACAATACCAGTGAACATACTCTAATAGAACAGTCTAACTTTTATAGCTAAAGATTTGCCATAGAGTACAAGTCTTATACATGAACATATAGTTGAAGTTTAATAGCACTGTAGCATAGTAAAAATGAAAGCAAATTGGTCAATCCCTGGATTGTTTCAAGATGGTGGTGTATGTTCTATTGGAGCAATTGCTGTACTAGAGTGCAAAACTTTGGCGAATTTTCTCTCACTGAACATTTGGAGGGTGAAAGTTTGGCAGATCAACACGCATTCGCAATTCTATTTAATGCAATTTGATTTTGAAATCACATGAATGACGAGATAGCTATGGCGTTTACTTAGTCGAATATATTGTTTGTAGTTATCACGAACGAGATCACGAATATAGAACTGTGGGAATACCCAGTGAAGATCTAAGCTGCTAGTCTTGCGTGGCCAGATCACTATTTTTTACAGGCCTAGTGTGTTATATCGCTTGCAGTATAAACGCCCGTAGCGCTTATACTGCAAGCGATAACGCCCTTTTAAAAATTTGTGGCAAGACTACTAAGCTGCGTGGAGAGAAATAAGAAACCTCATGATCCTACAGCAGTTGCCATACAGAAAGAAATTGGTGGCGAAATCTTTACCGTTGGTTATATTCCTGTGGATCAGGCAATTTTGTAGTCTGGGATCTGCTAGTAATTTTCAGTGGCAGTATCATCCGTGTCTCGTTGAAAGTAGGCTTTAAGTAGCTATCGATATTTTTTATAAATGCTTGTCAAACATGTGGACTTGAAAATTTGAAGGGTTAAATTTGGCAAATCTAAATCAAGTTTAGCTCCGCCAAAGTTTCACGCTATACAGTACATTTGATTTTTATATTATACTGTGCTACATTTTATGATCTTTGTAAGAGCCTTTACAAATATACCAGTGATATGTCTTGCTCACCACGCCCTAGAAATAAAGGATTTGGTACCACTCAATAAAACACAGAGTCTAGACCTCCTAATTGGAAGTCACCAATGAGATTCGAGGTACACAGGTATGAGAGAAGCCATTTAAGATTGTTGATGTAAGGCGACTATTAATGCCTGTGGATCTTGAATCTGATTGGCTAGTTCTGAGTTTGGAAATTTGGATCTTAAATTGCCTCTTTAGACTTGTTGCATTGAGTAGTCCCATACTCTAAGGATCTGGCAAGTGAGACTAACCATTGATATGCCTACATGTGCTATCTGGTGTGTGTAGCATGTGGATGGATTTTGTGAGCACATTGTGTTGTTTGTTTGTGTTGCAGCTGTATGTCTCCTCCGTGGGAGTTACAACGAGTGTGTTGCCAATGAGAACGAGGATGATGATGATGTAAGGTGTCAGTGGGAGTTTGGTAACTGTGTGCCATCCACTGATCACCTACCGAGCAATAGTAGCATCAGTAACAATAATGACACTGTCAATAATACTCAAAGATTCAATGATACTGTTCAGGTGTGTCTTCTTGTCTGTGTGTGTGTGTGTGTGTGTGTGTGTGTGTGTGTGTGTGTGTGTGTGTGTGTGTGTGTGTGTGTGTGTGTGTGTGTGTGTGTGTGTGTGTGTGTGTGTGTGCACATGTGTATATGCGTACATATGTGTGCGTGCATGTATGCATATGCACACACGTGTGTTTGTGTGTGTGCTTGTGTATATATGTGTGTGTAGTGCGTGCGTATGTATGTACACTTGTGTATGTGTGGATGTTGTGCATGTATCATTGAAAATGTCATAAAGTAGAACTGGTATGGTATTTTGAACTTACAAAAGTAACTGCCTTTTTGTGTAGAGATGTATGATTCCTTCTTGTTACTATGTGTGTGTATGTATGTAGATATAATGTGCATACCCTGTTGCGTGTGTATGACTGACTTTTCTTATTATGAAGGACATCACAGAAAAAGATGATGAAGTCTGTGCTCTGTTTACTAAGTGTGATGTGTGCTTAAGTGCTGGTTGTTACTATGTGGATGGTACCTGTGTTTCTGGACCTGCCAATGGTGTGTGTGCATGCGTGCGTGTGTGCGTGTGTGCGTGTGTATGACAGGTTTCTTATTCTAGAATCTATAACACTGGAACGGTGCTTGTCAGGAGTAACATTATGTTATGATCAAACTTCATGTGCCTCTTGTGTCATGGATAGTTGTCTGTGGTGTGGATCACTGCAGCGATGTGTGGAGTCAAGCATTTATCCATACTTGTACCCTTATGGTCAGTGTTTGGGATGGCAGACCCGTGGAAACAGTGGAGATGGTATTTGTTCAGGTGAGCTTGTGTAGTGAACAACTGAGCATGCACACACACACACACACACACACACACACACACACACACACACACACACACACACACACACACACACACACACACACACACACACACACACACACACACACACACACACACACACACACACACACACACACACACACACACACACACACACACACAACACACAACACACTCATGGCATACTGATATTGGTTTTACAGAGATTACTGAGTGTCGTGCAAATTCATATTCAAAGTGTCAGAGTGACATATACTGTGGCTGGTGTTATTCTCCGGAGGAGACTGGGTTAGGATTATGCACACCTGGTGGTTTCTCTGGTCCACGTGACTCATGCCCTGCTCCTGACTGGACCTGGTTCTACGATGAACCCCCTTGTAAGCATGCACCACCACCATATACCTCTTAATAAGCACCTCCTAATCACCTTACACAAATAAGCATCCCACACAACTAACAAATGTATATACTTTACATGTAAAATTAGACTAAAGATTGATCAATGTTTTGGGGGTGCTTATAACAAGTGGGTGCTTATTGGATGCTCTTTTACTATGTTGCATTGTTTTTATGTAGTATGCAACTGCAATGGCCACTCCACATGTGAAAATGGCTCAGTATGTACCAATTGTAGTGACAATACTACTGGTGAGTGGTGGGCATTAAATAAGTCATTATTTGAGCAATTCTCAATAGTCACACATTTTACAGGCACGTGTGCTACAACATAAATGTTCAGACATAATGTCTGAGCAAATATGCATTGTTATTCTGCACATGTTACCTGTTTAATTTTTGTTCTGACAAAATGTCAGAACAAATGCATATATTTTGAACATTTTTATAGAGCTGTGCAATAACACCTTAGTTTGCATATACTAGCTTGGGTATCATCAAGACTAGTGCACAGCTCTTCTGTTTTGCACTTCAAAGCCATGGTAACGGTTTGTATGACATGTGTTTACAGGTGTGTATTGTGAATACTGTGATTTTGGCTTCACTGGGAACCCACTCAATGGGCAACAGTGTGAAGGTGAGTGTGTTTTGCTAGTACCCGATTATTAGGCTATTGAGTGTTCTGTGTGTAGAGTGCGACTGTAATGGGTTTGGCGTGGCTTGCCATAACCAGACTGGAGTATGCTATTGCGATGACTATGGAGTTTCGGGAGATCACTGTACCAAGTTTGTTCCTGTCATCATCATTTTTTGCATGAATGTTTTATGTAACTACCACATTCCCCTGCACATGTACATACGCATACGCATGCACACGAGGTTGCACACACAGATACACACACAAACACTCTCACATATTCACATTCACATGCACACACAGACAGATATACCTACACATGTACACATGCATGCATGCATACACACAGAGAGTCTACATAGCTTATTATTTACATGCATATAAAGTTTTGTTTATTGACTTGTGGGCTTGTATTCCTTACAGTTGTAGTGGAGGAGCTGAAGGTGATGTCGATGATTATTGTTTCTGTAAGTATTTCTGTGAAGGAGACTGAAGAAGCGTATGATTATCATTTTATATTCAGATGTGCTGGAGGTCGGATACAGTTATACTATTTCCATTGATAATCAATTTATCCGAAGAGGGAGCTTCGTTACCTTTCCTAAAACAAAAGATAATCTTCAGTTTGAACTAGAAGTTTTGCGTGGACATGGATTTGATCTTTCTATATATGCTGGAAGAGGTATGTGTATGTAATGTAATGTGTGTGTGTGTGTGTTGTGTGTGTGTGTGTGTGTGTGTGTGTGTGTGTGTGTGTGTGTGTGTGTGTGTGTGTGTGTGTGTGTGTGTGTGTGTGTGTGTGTGTGTGTGTGTGTGTGTGTGTGTGTGTGTGTGTGTGTGTGTGTGTGTGTGTGTGTGTGTGTACAGGTGATACGTATGTTTACATGTATGCATGTAAGAATTAAGCTTTTGTTGTTCTACAGTTTCACAAGGGTTCTACCTGTCAGAAAACCTTGAAAATGTCACTGGACCAAGTGGTATTAATGGAAAGGTTAAGTACACAATCAAAGATAGTGACTTTGGGGATGGTGATTTGGGACTGTTAATCTATGTAGACAACATGTACCCTCCTCTTGAATTCAAGGTACTGCATGATTTTCCCACTTGATAATTTGTGCGTGTGTGTGTGTGTGTGTGTGTGTGTGTGTGTGCGTGCGTGCGTGCGTGTGTGTTTAACATGTGCATACATGCATGAATAACCCCATTTTTTTTCAGATCACTTTAAAACAGCCAAACTATTTATTCCTGCTTTACTTCTTTGCTGCATTTTGCTCGTAAGTAACAAATGTCACCTTTTAGTGTCACTCTATTAGTTGCACACCACACACACCAGATGTTTCTTATCACTGCTTCTCTGTTTCCTGTTGATATGGTACGTAAGAAAAAAACTGGCCTATCGGAGATTTGTACGGGTAAGCCATCTCATTTTTTAACCTGTTTTTAATAGTTGCATACACTACAGGCACACTACAGGGAACTCAGACAAAGAATCAGCCGACCTTTTACTAAAATGAATGTATTGGTTAGTACAAAGCCAAGCTTGGAAAAGGTAGAATATATTCAAGGTATGCTCTGTCCTTTATCGGATCTTCTTATCCAGCAAAGGGCATCATGTATTGGTGTTGAACCATGCACCGATGGAAAAGCAGCTGTACTATCACTGCTGGTTCAGCTCCCTGGTGAATCATCATCCACAAATAAGCCACGTCATGGACAGTCGGGATTGTGTATTGGTTCTGCATTGGTCAAGTCATCACGAACTGCTTCAGAGATAAAGCAGCGAAGTCACAATGTCACACAGAGGAACACACACAGAAACGTAACATAATAATATTATAATATAATAAAATAATTTAAAGTAATCAAATAATCACTTTGTATTTTAATTTTTAAGTTTATGATACCCACAATCAAATATAATAGATATCACATTGTTAAGTCACGTGGGGTATTTAGCATGGAAAAACATCTCTAGCGACATTTCGCAGAATTTCAGTATTAATTGTTATAGTATAAGCTACGGATTGTTGTGTCTGGTTATGGCGGCGCCTGCAACTGTCCAACTAACCACTTTCATTTCACTCCCGGGCGAGTACGATTCGGAAAGTGACACCTCTGGTGGCTCCAGAGGCGAAGCGGTGGTGATAGGCGCCCGTTCGGGCACCACATCCGAACAACGACCACTGATAAGACCCGTGACCACCACCTCCGATTCGGTTGGCGGCGTCAGCAACGAAATGAACGACTTTGAAGATGCAGCTTACGCCAGGATCATCAGAGAAGCCGAGCGAGCAATTGACAGTGGGATTTTGCCCCAAATGATATACCAGGGAAGCAGCGGAAGTTACTTTGTCAAGGACACTAAAAGAGTAAGGAGAAAATCTGAATACATACAATTTATCTTATTCCTTATAAAGAATTCCATAGGAGTATTTAAGCCAAAGAACGAAGAGCCTTATGGGCAGTTGAATCCAAAGTGGATCAAGTGGTTGCACAAGATTTGCTGCCCGTGCTGTTTTGGCCGCAGCTGCTTAATCCCAAACCAAGGTTACATGTCTGAGGCCGGCGCCAGTCTCGTTGATCAGAAACTGGAACTCAACGTAGTACCAAAAACTAAAGTAAGGCTACACAAGTATGTATCTTTTAAGAGCACTTTCAAGACTTTAAGAGCACTTTCAAGACTTTAATAGCAATTTATGCAGTGAAATTTCATCAGCTGCTGAAATGATATAATATGTAATACAGTTACTTTTAGCTTTACATAGACTTCAGAGGTATCATGTTACCATGCTCTTTACTAAACGTGTGGGAGGGTTTTAGTGTAGTTTTGTTTTCTGCATTTCACAGGTGGTATATTTGGCTGCAGATACATTCAATTACACATTCCAAGATCGTTGTGCAATGAGGATGCGAAGGTTTGCCACTGAACAATGGCCTGATTCTGTCGGAAAGCGTGTAAATGCTGGTTTACCAAAAAAGGTATGTATAAAATAACATACACAAAATTTTTGATGATACCGACAACCAAAACAGCTGATTATGTTATGCAATGCTGCTTTGTTAGATAGGGTCGTTCCAGTTGTTTGTGAAGGGGTATCGCGATGCAGAGGAGGTGCTTAGAGAGATTAGCAGTAATCCGCTGCCCCCAGATATGCAAAAACAACTGCAGTTGCAATTTGAGAAACTGGTAGTACTAGATTACATCATACGGAATACCGGTAAGCTCGGTTGTACAAAGCGACCAGCAATTGACTTATTTGTAATGGTTTGGCTATGGCATGTGTTTAGGGACCTTTGATATAACTGATTTTGTATAAATTGTACTCCAATCGATTGGTCTGGCAGTTAATACGGTTTCTGAATGCACGTCAGTTTATAGGAAAGCTATGTGCTATACTATACAGGGTAGCATAGAGTATGGATCTGGAAACAAGGTTTTGCTTTTTGCATACATAAGCCATTCAATAGGTGTTGATTGTAGGTACATCATTTACAATTACACAAAGAAAAGTATTCTTGTGAAAGTTGCACCCACTGATATCAGCAGGGTTAAGTTTGATGTTTAGATAATTGAACTTTAGATCCTACTTTTGCAATGATTGTATTGGTTGAAAATACTACTGGTGATCGGTGTGGACAGAACTTTGCATGTGTAGGTATTTGCATTATTGGAGGGAGGGGGTGGGGCTGTGTGGTACACAGAAATATCATAGTTGTTATGACTACATGCAGATCGTGGTAATGACAATTGGCTCATCAGATGTCAGCGACCACAACAGACAGAAGTCGATACCACAGACCAGGGGGTGTGGCTGATTTAGTTGCAACATATTGCACATGTGTTACCGCTACTCTCATCATTTACTTTAGCAACAGGACACAAATGACACAGATAACGAGTGGATGGTGGCCAATTCCAGCAAATCACAAGGACAAATTGAAATTGCAGCCATCGATAATGGCTTGGCCTTCCCGTTCAAACACCCTGACTCCTGGAGAACATGTAAATAATTTAAATCACCTTGTGATCATAACATAATTTTATAGGCCAAACAAAAAGTTAAAAATATATTTCTGGTCCTTGCCTAGCCATTTTTGCCAAGTAACAACATATTTTTTACAAATATGTGAATGAGTGAATGAAATGATTGTATATAATTGTTCATAAGAAGTAAGCTTTTTGATTTTGACACAATTTAAATCAAAAAAGGCCTGGCCAATTTTTAAAGGATGCCTGGATCAGAAACAGTTATTTTAACTTTGTGTGGCCTTAACAGCAGCCTACTTGATTTTTATATTGTATTATGTCTAGAAATCCTGTACCATCAATTACTTTTGTATCTTCTTTCAGATCCGTTTTACTGGGCCTGGCTTCCAATGGCAGAAGAGGTGTTCTCTAAAGAGATGCGTGATCTTGTGGCTCCCAAGTTGCAAAGTCCTGGTTTTATCAGTGGTTTAGTAGATGAGCTTTTTGAATTGTTCAGTGTAAGTTAATACACGCCTGACCACTGAAAACACCATGTAATGAGCTTCTGTATAGAAAGATAGAGGATTTGATAGAGGGATGTTTCACCGACAAATGTCCGTTTTAAAAGGACAAGTAAGAACTAATATGTAATGCATAAGTTCTTAAAATAAATGGTCATTTTTTACATTGACTGTCATTAAAAAATTTGAAAGCTCAGGGATTTTACTATTTAACATTATCCCTTTGCAGGTCCTCAATTTACTGCAAGCCTTTGAGAACAACTACACCCCGCAACAACTGGTACAGATGCCACCGATTATGGTTGAGAGAGTTCAGTCAAACAAGCGAGGGAAATTCATCAATCGATTGCGCGTTAGAAAGAATGCCCCGTTCTTTTCATGGTGCTGACAATTTTTTTAATTTTATCAAATAGATTTTAATAAATTACTTTTCAACAGCAGTTTTGAACTTGCTGAAAAATAATTATTTCATTTTTTTGTATATAATCATATTATATTATAGTACAATGATTGAATTGCTGCTATTTCAAATGTATATACACATATGGATACATTGGTAAACGTTATACTGCTGAAATACGGCTTCCTTTGTATCATCACCTTGTGGATGAAGTGTACTTTCAGTTGCTGCTTTCCTCGTTGTCTACTGTTGACTCTGTTGTGGTTTCGTTTGAGCTTGTCGTGATGTCAATTTCTCCATCGCTTGATGCATCATCATCTAGATCTGGTATTCGCATGTGTTTCTTGTACCACCTACTGAGCAATACAACAAACTCCTAATATCAGGGGTCATTCACATTTTTAGCATTTACGTATGCAAGTTTAGCTTTTATTATAGCAAATAATTTCTAAATATGCGGGTATTTAATTTCACAATTTTATAAATATTTGCTAAATTTATGTTCATAAAATTAGTTGGATGCTGCACTTAAATTCATCATCTTCAATAGGAAAATTATATACACCGGTTTATGTAAGTGTCCATATTATATAAGAGAGAGGTGTGGTTCAATTAAGCAGTAACTTGTAACTTACTAGATCAGCACAATGCCAAGTAATATTCCAGCAACTGCCACTACACTACTTGATATGGCTACCATTGTTCTCACAAAAGTTGACCCTTCTCTTTGTGTACATGACAATTTTCCTGGCTCTGTGATGATTGGCTGATCGATGCAATCAAAAAGTGCTCTCTCCTCTTTTGTGACAATGGTACCACCTGGCTCTTCTTCAGCAGGGATCCAGTGGGGCTGGAAAAGACTGTAATAGCTTCCTGGAAATAACAGAACATTTTTATTGAACAAACATTACCTTTGATGAAGATTAATTTTCTGGACACTTAACTTGTATGTCACGTAGAATATATTTAAATATACATCCAAAGATAAGAATTTGACAAATTGTTATCAATTCTAAAAATTTAAATTGTACAGAGCTACATGAGGCTTCAAATACCAGTGCTTGTGATAAGGTCCAGGCATTTGTTTTCCTATTGTAAATTATGGACTTCTCCATTGATAATTTACATAGTAAATTTGTTTGTGGTTTGGCCGGTCAAATACCTAAGTTGGCCAGAAAATGTCTTACTATATTAGGCAGTGGAAACCAGTCTGGTTTTGAGTGGAGTACTTTACAGGGGAGTGTCAACATTCTGTGTCCCCTACAGACATGGCAATATATCCCACTACGGACTTGTCAGAAGACAAGGCCTAGGCCTGCTAATATTGGGACCTAACAAAAGTACAAAAGTCACTTCCACTGCTGTCATTACCTGGCTCAAGTACCACAAAAATGGCAGTGACTTTCCTTGTCATCAGAAAGTTGTGAGACACTGTACAAGTGTACTCCCCATTGTATTCACTGGTCAGAGCAGTTGCCGGGGGGAACTGTAGGAAGGCTCCCGTGATTCCTGGTGGCAAGATTCCATCCTGTACCTGTAGATAGGGAAGCCAAAACCTGAACTCCTGTGCTTATAAGAACTGTTGCAAGTGAGCCCCGCCCCCATGTGCTTAGCTACAGTCTTGTGATGTGTACATAGTCATTACACATTTCTAATTATGCTCATATAAAATATTACTTAGAAAGTAATGAATCTACGTATGTACGCATCACAAGACCTGTAGCTAAACACACAGGGCAGGGCTCACTTGCAACAGTTATTTTATATGGGGATAGGTATGCATGTAACTTACTGGTGCTTGCTTTGCCTGTAGCGTACCAATTTCTTTTGACCATGCAAATGTGATACCAACAGGGAAGCTGGTAGCTGCACAGACAAAGTAGGGCTGAGCAGATCTATCTCCACGTACCACTACAATTTTCATCGGATTAATGGCCATTTCAATATCTGAATGACAAAACAACAAAACAACAAAAGGTGTTGCTTACTGATGAATGAACTTTAACATACCTTGCTTCCTAGTGAGATAAAAGGGAGCAGTCATCTCTATATTAATTTCTTCTACTCTATATAAAATCCTGTAGCTTTCATGGCTATTAGGTGAGGGAATTATAATGGTATACACCGTAGTGTAGTTAAATGGATAATAAACTTTTGGCTTCACCACTACTTCTCCTTCCTTTAAATTTCGCCTAAGTCCCCTTACTTGAAAAGCTGTCACATTGTTTGAAGTGACGATTCTAACATCCATTACAGCTTCTTGAGCTCTTCCAACAAAAAAGTGTTGCTCATCCCTGCCACCACTTCTAATATCAATAGTTACATTGGGCCCTGTTGTACACAAATAATTGGAATTTATAAATATGTGGATACTTAATTTCGCAAAGTTAATAATTTGCTATTAATATTTGCAACTACTAGTAACATACACTTACAATACAGTGTAATGAGGGTAAATCTTTTCACTATCTCATCTCTAAACGGTGTAAACAGCTCATGATTCTCACAACTTAATATAAATTCTACAGGCTTGTGGAATGTAATACGTTGATTAACAACAAATCTTCCTTCAGATAGATTAGAGTAGACATCGTAGTATAATTTGTAGGAGGTCATTCGGTATTTGTATGCAATCAACCCGTTTGTCTTATCAAATGTTTCAGTTAATTCTAGTCCTTTATGAGGTCTAGCGGTGTAATGAATATCGGGAATGAATACTGTGCACTGAGAAAATGGGGAGGTCAATATCACAATGTCACAGCCGTCTCGAAATCGGTAGCCAGCACTGCAGTCTTTGTCAATGGTGACTATCACGTTCTCTCCATTGTTGACTCTTTCTGTCTCCTGTTCAGTAAACATATCTGAACTAACATGCATAAAAAAATCTTTCACAGCCGCAATGCTAGAATGTTCATTAGATCCTGTAGAGATATATAACAATAGTTTCTCCCTATACAATACTCTGTGCAATCAGTTAAAGGATATACTGATATAGTGTATAGCAAGAAAGTTTGATGGGGCTCTGGAAAAGTTTGGCAAATTCAGCAAACCATGTGTGATTTGCCAAAATATGTATTTAGCTGTTAGTTATAATTATTACCCATTTGCCAAACTTTCCACACCAAAACTTCGTAATTCATCAACTTTTCCACTATATACAGTAGCTAGCTATCAGGATTTTAACAGATGTGTGTACAAGATTAATCTTATTTCATGATTCACAGTAACTACCGTGAATGAAGTTTAAAGAAATAACAATATTTAGTAGATTTTCTACACCGCAGATGTATGTCTCTTTTCACATGTGATATCTGCCATTGTACAGCTAAATTATGGTCTACAGAAAAGAGTATCTTAAAAGGTTACCTAGGTTATTAAAATTAAGTACACAAATTCTTTATTGCAACTCAATTATCGCTTTTGTGACTTTCTTTATGTGAAAATTCACCCTAATGTAACACTCAGTTTATGTAATAGTTGTAACATGGGCATGAGGGATTTGCCTGATATGTATGCCCAAAGCCTGAGGGCATACATATCAGGTAAATCACGAGTGCACATGTTACAAGTAATATGTAACACTTCCGGCACTCTAAAAATTTGCCCAAACTTACCATCGATATTTCCGCCTCTTTATATAGTAATGGGTACTCGTTGTGATTGTGGGACTCTATTTCATCGTTGTCATGACGTTCTTGCATGGTAGTGCTGGTAATTGTGGGTTTACCACAACTTTTTATAAAGCTGCATGACTTATAAATGGGCAAAAATCGCGTTTAATCGCTGATAAACTAATGGTGAGTGTGTTACAAAATAGAGTAGATTAATGTAGATACATTAAGTCACACAGTAAATAGATTATTTTTATCACGTGAGAAACTCACCTCAAATGGCGTTTTTGGGCTTATATCGGCTTCTAAACTTCCATAGATACGAATATTTTAAGACTAGTAATAAAGTATATATTTCAACTACAAATAAAGATTAATTTAGAAAACTAAAAGCCACAATCGATATTACATTTATGCGCCTATATAAAGACTCTAGTGATGCACCAACTTATCGATCAAAGGGTAGATCAAAGAGTTCAAAGGAAAGATTTTCCCGGGATACATCTAGATGTATCCCGGGAAAACCTTTCCTTTGAATTCTTTGATCTGCCTTTTGATCATGTACACTGGTGTACACTAGATGTGAAGGAGAATAGGGATACATGGCTTATGTATCCCTGTAGATTCCTTTGATCTGAGGTGTGAAAGTGTTACATATATAGATATTGAAATTCACAAAATTAAAATAGCAATCGTACATTACCAGACACACTGAACCTCCCAGATGGTTGGCACACAGTTATATCATTGAGTTGTGATGTTGTAAACATGACACTACTCCAATCGGCGGCATTAATTTGACAAACTTTTAATTGAGGAGCAGTTGTAGCAAATTGTATCACATTGCTCCAGTAAACATCAATAATAGGCTGGCCATTAGAAAAGGAACTATTAAATTTCCAAATTACAGCAGTACAACCTGCACGCTCACAATCTGCTTCCTCAAATGGTCTCTTCCAGTGGTCATGATACACTCTAAACAGATCACCCCTAGGGACAGTTCTAGGGTTACTGGAGAATTCACATCGCAACCTGTAATATCTCAGTTCTGTCCAGTCTAAATCATTATGGTAAGTGCCTATTGTATCTGGCCATTTTCCAGCTTGAGACACCTTGTTGTTGGACATAGCACATTGGACAGGAATGGCATGAACAGCATCTGTGGAAATGGCACAACATTTAGCAACTGGTGTGGTATCTGTGGTAGTACCAAGTTACCAGTAGCTGACTTACTATCATGTCACGTCATTATCGAGTTTATGGAATAGTAGCATACTGGGACTAGTGTTGGGCAATATTACGATAATATCGTGAAATCATGATATTAAGTGCCACAATAACCGATATCGAGCAAATTTTTTGATACCGAAATACCGTTATCATGATATTATCATCAATATCGTAAAAATCGTGAAGAAAACATTAAAATTCTTCGACATCAGTGAAAATATTATACCATATCCTCATTATTTCAGTGTTTTCAGTATTGTTACTGCCAACTTAATGGATATCGTGATGTTTGCAATAATCGTGATATTTTAGTGGACGATTATCGTAGCACAAAATTTTTAATATCGCCCATCACTAACTGGGACCCCACAGAAGGCCTAAGGTGCCCCAATGGAGGCTGTCACTATTCACTGGACTGGACTACTGGTGTGGAATATTGGACTGGACTACTGGACTGAAGTTGTTTCCTTTTTTGGACAAGGTTCTATGATTTCAAATATTTGATACCTAGCTAGAGACCTATAATAACTAATGTACAGTGACGTCATGATAGTTTTGCTAGGTTTACTTGTTTTAGCAGTGCATTACAACAGAGTTGGGTATCTAAAGTTGAAGTATTAATTTATTTTCAAGCTAGCCAGTCACCGTTCCGGCTTTTATTATTCAGGGATATTTGGCTGGCCACACTGATTTCCAGAGTCCTATACTAGTAATGCATGATGTACGGAAGCATTAGGACTTAGAATTTTTGCAATGAAGAATTGTCTTCACTATAGAAAAGGTTATATAATAATAAAAGACCACAAAGCCTGGTCAAATAATTCTAGGCATGTGTGATATAGGAGAGATGAGATACTACTACTGTTTCGCTGCAAAGCCTAGGTAAGTACAGCGTTCCATTTTTATTGACATCCAGCTAGTTCCTGTAGCTGGTGACCAGTTAAACATCCACTCTATTATTTAAAAACAAATACTTGTCCAAAAAAGGAAAAAAACTTCAGTCCAGTAGTCCAGTCCAGCGAATAGTGACAGCCCCCCAATGGAAGCCTAGTCAACAAATGTGACAAACTGTACACAGAAAAACCCAGTGTCCCACTCGTGGAGACCGAACCTCTGGCTGCCCCAATTACTGTGCATGTCGTATAGCTCGAGGTATAGCTACTATATACAGATTCAGTACTCTAGAACTGCGTTGTTATCTATTTATTTGTTTATTTGTTCCACTTACTTATTCCTGTTTCTAACAATATAACACACATCCAAAGAGGATTGATCATTTTGCAGCAGCTGGAGCTTCTCGCGAAATCGCGCCAAAACTATAAAATTACGTGCGCAATGTAATACTCTAATAATACAATCGGCGTCATGAAAACGTGAAAGTAATGGTTCTATAAATAAGAGAAGACTACATAAAAATGGTATTACACTGTTACTGTTATTGTCAAGAGTGCAGTGTTGACTGTTACATAACCCTAGATGCTCTGATTATACAATAGCTGGGTACAGGCAACACTGACATGCATCAACCACTCCATGAGCTTTGCATCAATCTTTTTTCAGAGTTGCCAAACGTTTCTTTTTCCTCATCAGTATGTATCCTTTCAGCTGCTTCCGACGACGACTATATAGCTGCAGATGTACACTGGTGATGGTTTGTAATATTTTCTTACCAAAGTTTGATAGTTACCCACACCACTAAGCTGACAATTACTATAACACCAACTACAATTGCTAGCACTGATGTGGCAACCACTCCTTTATTCTCCTTAATCACTTTGTGCGCTTCTGTAATGAATGAAGAATTGAGGCGACGAAGGAGAGATATTTCCTCTTCGGTGATGTCTTCAATGTCCTCCTCTTCACCTTCTTCCAGTTTTGCCTTCTTGGATACATATTGGTTAAAGATATCATAAGTGCTGCCTGTTTGTGTAAAAGTTAAAACAAATGATTAAAATTAAGTCAGGAGGATGGAGGGGCGATACCCTTTCAAAAGTGACCGAAATCCTTTTGTTGCATAGGTATAGGTATTGTAAATATTACTTTTGGGATTTTTAAGGTCTGCTTCTTTACAAGCTGGTGTATAACTTGTGGTGATGATGGATTGGCCTAAAATCTAAAAAATTGACAAAAGGATTTATTATCCATACTGGATAGCTACAATTAAAGGAACTCTTATCAATAATACATGCTATATAGCAGCCATACAGTAAGAATATAAACTACTGACCTGGTTCAAATACTAGAAGAATGGCTGTAGCTTGTTTGGTGCCCAAGATTGGGTCTGATACCCTACATGTGTATTCTCCACTGTAGGCATAACCCAGCCTGTCTGCCGAGGGAAACTGCAGGTAGGCGCCTGTGTATCCCTTTGGCAACTGTGATGCATTAGCCTGTGAAATCAAATGACATCACTGAACTTATGCAATAGGCGGGTAAGCAAGTAGTTATGAATTATTATCAGAACCTGTTCAAAACTGGGGCTATCAGATGGAAAGTGTGATAGTGAAAAATGGAGGCTAAATGCCTGGTGCTTATGGGATTAGGAACTTTGTTGTGGTTCAACCTTAACTACATGGTAGCATTGGTAGTGACCTAGTAATGGCAAACATGCTACATATACACACAGGTTGAGGTTACTATATTATGTGGGTCATAATATTTTAGGTAGAAATTATGTATCATCGTTAACTAAAATTTGTCATTTGCAGCTGCTCAACATCATCAGACTACATACATAAGTAGATAGTTAGTGAAGTTATTATAACTAGTGAAATTACACACCCACAAAATTTAAAACCCTTAAAGCTCTGAAATTAATACCCATCAAGTATTACAACTCTAATATAACAGTCAGGTTGCACTAACTAGGACTTGTTTTGCACCATGCAGGCTCCTGATTCCTGACCACGTGATTGTGGGTGTAGGATAGCCGACAGCAACACAGAGAAACGAAGACTTGCTGGACTCATCTCCACGTACCACTGCAATTTGGGATGGATTGATCACCATATCAATTTCTGAAACAACACTTCATGAAAAATCTTTCAAAGGTTCACTGCTAAACATAACCTGTTAACTTTGTGATGTATATTGTAATGGAAGATGCCATAGATTTATAACTATATGAAGGTGCCCTCAAACCAGCTTCAATTTTGTATGCCTTCTTTGTTAGAGGGGTGAACTTAGCAAGAGTCAAGGTATAGATACTGGTGTAATTCAGTGCATTACGAAATACTTTCTGGACAAGGATCTCCCCTTTTTGTGGCTGCTGGTCGGTCCGATTTACACTGAAATATTCTTCCTCCAGTGTAGATACAATCACTATATAAAATTTTCCTTCTTGCTGATTCGGTTGAAAGTAAAAATGATTCCCAATCCTTCTAGCACCATCCACACTACCAATAGTAATATTTGGCCCTGCACGCAACAGACTCGTATGAACATTATAGGTATAAAATGGCATACAATTATTCATGCACACAGTTCTAAAATTAATTATCTGAAAAATGCACCCCAAAAATTAAAGAGATAGCAAGCCTTTTTGTGTTGGTTAGTGTGCATGCACTCTTCTGTTACAAAAATATATACAATACAAATGGTTACCCTAACTTACAGTATAAACTTAACACTTGAAGCCTTCTGGAAGTATCAGTGAGAAAGGATGTGGGATGATCCACAGCATGATCACAGCGTACCTGAATAAAGGCTGGTTTGTCAACAAGCTCGTATTCCTGTTTTTGACTATTCCATTCACTACGAATCATATTATACTTGATTAACTTTCGATTACGTGCGATCGCAAATCTATAAGATTGATCACCGTAAATGGTTGATTGTTGGACTTCTTCTACATATCTAAGTGTTCTATTGGAGGTAAAATGATAAAAATAGCAATCAATGTTTAGCGGCATCCAAAGGGAAATATGACATTCTGGGCTGCTATGGTCACAACGAGGCCTGGGTGTGTGTATCACCATTCTGCGGTTGCCACCACTGTTTAGCCTTTTCACCTCACCCTGTGTCATTATATCAGATGTAAGATGCACATATATATCCTCTATCATTGTACGCACACCCCAGTAGTCATAGTATTTGTGATTACGAACTATTCAAAAAAAATATGACAGTGGAAAAACAGCTTACAAAACATGTTAAAACTACACTATGTTTTTGTGGATGTTAAGAGTGTTTTACTACTAAAAATATTATTGCGGCAAAACCACACCATGTATGCAAAGTAGAGCCTCTCTTAAAGGTACTCTGAATAAAGGATATAATATTTTTAACAGGTGGTCCCTACTCCAGCAGGGGTGTAGGGACCGGCCTATTATAGGAGTGACTGTTCTATTAGGGTATATTGATATATATGTCCACGTTTTACATACACTCTTACCATTATCAGGTCTAGTGTACAGCCCTGTACAATAATTGCTATCACTGAGTTGGTTTCCTGTATAAGTTACAATCCTGTTGACATTATGGTCTGTGGGTACCTTGCATATCCTCAGCTGAACCACTGTGATTGCATACTGCTCTGAAACCCCCCACTCTGCATCTATGATGACATGCTTGTTTGAAACCAATTCATTCCATGTTGAATAATTACAGCCGGATTCTTTGCAGTCTAGTTTGGTGAATGGCCTCTTGGATAACTGATGAAACACATCAAATTTTTGTTGATCCGAGGTCCTACTAACGACCTCGCAGTATAACCTATAGTAGCTCCGTTTCAAAGGGTTTTCTGGCTGATCCACTTCTACCTTTCTTACAGATCCAGAGCATTTAACGGATATGGCACCGGCTGCTGCAGCTGTCACAATAAAAATTATATAATTTTAAAAAAAAGCTTTAATACAGCTACTTACATATTCCTATCATTAACACCACCAAATTAATCCACAATTCCGAGCACAATGCCATCGACAGGTTCGCGCCGAGGTTAGTGATTATTTGCAGCTGGCAATCTAATGGGCGCCTAAACAATAACTAGACGCCTGAAGTTTAGCTGGCGTGTAATTACACCAGCACGTGGTGTGTGGTGCAATCATACTTTAAAAGTTATGGCAGAAAACACCAACTCGTGTGTGCATGTTCGAATCGTAGACGACGAAGATGATATGATAATTTCACTGTTGATTAATGGGAAACAACGAAATATGAAAAGATCAAAACAAGAACCTCTAAAGAAAGTGCTAAAAAGGATTGCCATAAGTCAGGCTGAGCAGAAAAAGGAAGGTAAAAAGAAACGTGCACGTGTAGTATCCGAGAGTATCACGAATGTGAAAATCACTTGTGGGGGCGACACGGTGTCGGAGGAGACCCTTAACTGTTTTGCTTGGCTGGAGAAGAACAAATTGAATATAGGAGATTTACAATATGACATTGTGCTCAACCCACCATCGGTTGTCAGTGTAACCATTTCGTCATGCTGTATGGTGGGCTATCCTATCATTCCAGATTGCAAACTGGAGTTTGCTGACCATTGCAACTGGGAATGGCACTTTGATACCAACAACCTATGCAGTGAACGTCTGTTTACACCTGTGGAAAATCATGTTGGTCAATCACTGACTGTTGTGTGTATTCCAGTTGGAAAAAATGGAGTTTGTGGAGCTGCAATTGAAAAAACCACACCGGCAATAATCAGCGGACCAACTGTTTGTCTCTCAGACTGTAGATACCAATTTACCCCAGTGATTCAAGATAAAAACAAGTTCCGGCTTTTATCTTACAACATATTAGCTGATTATTACGCTTCACAGCAGTACTCTCGTGAAGTTCTCTACCCCTATTGTAAGCCGGAAGCCCTGGAGGTCTCATACAGGCAGTGTTTGTTGGGAAAGGAGCTACCCAACTATCATGCCAACATCTTGTGCTTACAGGAAGTAGGAACCCACTGCTATGCCAGCTATCTTGCACCATTAATGGAAACACATGGATATTGTGGCTGCTTCCATAAAAAGTTTGGCCAGGTAAGGTGACACTAAATATTGTGTGCACTTAATAGGTTATGTTGTCAAGTGTTTTAGATAAGTGTTTACGAAGTATGGCTTTTGCCATCATGCTCTAATTTTTCCTCAACTCAGAATCCATTCATTGTTGTATCTGCTTCAAGGAAGCAGCTTTAAAAATGTAACCATTTCATTTGTTGTATAGATTCCAGAAGGGGAAGCAATATTTTATAAGACTTCAAATTTCAAGCTGATCAAAGAGTATGGTATGTCTTTGGGAGAATTTCTTCAAAATGACAGTGATAATGTCGGTCTTCTTCAGCAGTGTAGCCAAAACCTCATGCAGTCTCTTATTACAAAACATAGCATCTGTCAGGTTATATTCCTTCAATGTAGGGCTCGTGATAATTTTGTGCTCGCAGTGACAAACACTCACCTGATATCCCATCCTTTAGCGGATCACCTTCGACTGCTACAAACTGAATTGTGCCTCCGATATCTCAATAAAGCCATTGATGAGTTTAGAAAGTTACAAGATCAAGCAGTGGAAATTTTGCCAGTATTTTGTGGTGACTTTAACAGTTGTCCTGAGTTTGCAGTGTACGAATACTTGTTAAAGGGACGTATTGGTTGTGACCATACCGATTGGTCAACACACCAGCATTATGAGAAGTATGTGTTTGAAAAGAGGCGGTTAAAGGAAGCTGGTAAATTATCAGATGGGGAAACTTGTTTGGAAGATTCAGATGAACTTATGTGTTGCACTAATCAACAAACTGCCAGTGAACAGAGAAAAGTATGCGCACTTTCAACGGCGGACGAGTTTGATGATTTTCCTGGCATAGAATTACATCACACCTTTAATTTTATCAATGCTACTGGTCTTCCTGAATATACTAACTATACGTCAGGATTTTCTGGCACACTGGATTATGTTTTTGTTGATAGGAATAAAATGAAAGTAGAAAGAGTGGTACCATTACCGACTCATCAAGATGTAACCAAATATTTGGCACTTCCATCAGTTGAACATCCATCTGATCATTTGGCCATTATTTGTGATGTAGTAATATTATAGGTGATATTATGGAATGTTTAAATTATGTAATTATTATTATTATAGTAATGTATGAAATATTTCCTCAGTAATGTACGGATGTAGCGTGTGATATTTTTATTTCTGTGTTCGAACTTCGAAAATGAGGGCATTGTGGTTGTCAACGCTGTTAGTGTTCTGCTCGAGTTTAGTTATTGCTCAGAGTAATTCTAGAACATGTGATATCACACTGAATAGAGGCACCACGGTGCCGCAATTTTGCCGTGCGTCGCTAGAAACTATTTTCTCTCCGCGGAGGCTAAACTTCACACTGAATGGATCGGTACTAGAATTTGAGCAACTACCCGAGAATCGTCAGGTTGAAATAGAAATAGATGATAATTCCGATGGACTGCAGGCTTGGGCAAACTTAGCTAACTCCTTTGTCGATAGCGTGCGTAGTGGAAGTCTACCATACGGTAAATTAAAATGTCAAAAAGCGTTTTAAATATCCATTGTAATAATTTTTGATGGGAGGAAGTCATAATTTAGTGGTAGAAAATTTGTATAACTGTAGGCGTGGCATATCGACTAGTGTTCATTCGAACTTAATCGCTGTAATTGTGTGAATATTATTATCAATTAGATGTCATTTTGCCGTACTTGAACTCCTCCGTGGACAGTCCAATTGCATCACAGTGTGGGACAACCAGTACTACTGGAGGCGATGGTGATGTTTCTATTGGGGATTTGCTTAATGAAGTGAGTCATTCAACTGTGTTATGCTTGAACCAAAGAATACACAGCGCTAGTTCTGTATCATCTATGGTTGAACCTATAAGATATATATTCCATTTTAGGTGTAGCAGGACAAAATTGTGTAGTGCAAAAATGTACGTATACCATAGAAACTGATATGCCTCAATGTTATATAGTTTCTTTCAATTAGCTAGTATTATGTGTTACATACAATGGTCTGGCTTGTGTTTCCTCTATACAGTTTGGAGATTGGTGGACCCCTATCATAGTTGTGACGGTCCTGGGACCTGTGTTTGCTCTTCTCTTTATTTTTGTTGGCACGTGCTTCTGTTGCTGTCGGCTGTGTGGAAAATGTGGTGGAGATTTACAACAGGAGAATCGTGATAACAATGATATCCGCTGCCTAATCTTATATATAATCCTCTTCTGCTGTGTCTGTTTGTTATTGTAAGTAAATACCTGTTATTGTAAGTTATTATCATAAGTAGATAGCTTACCTTCTATTTATAGGAAATGGCTAAATATAGCAATGTGTTAAAGTCTTCTTTTGATTATTTTCTAGTGTTGGTGTTGTATTTGCATTTCTTTCCAATGAAAAAGTTAATGACAGCATTCGTAATTTTGATGACACTGTTAATACTGCAGTTGACAACTCATTGGATTTTGTTGAAGACACTCAAAGGGTGAGCTGTTTTGGTTTTGCTTTTACATTCCATTGTTATTGAAATTAGGAGGCAAACATCACTGTTGATCGATATGATGAAATTAGTTCTTTGGTAGAATGCGAGATTAATAGTAAATAATTTTCATTATTGTACGTACTTAATAACTATTGTACTTTGCCTTTAGATACGCACATATCCATTGGTGGTAGTGTGATAGAAACATTTGAACCTTCAGTTCAACGTTTGATTAATTCTAGTCTTACATTGGCTTCAGGTAGGTGATGCATATTGCTGTACATGTCTAAATGATTGTCTCATGAACCAGCCAGGCTGTGCCACCTTTTATACCTCCACAAAATGAGGCTGGTTCATGACACTATTTTCAATACATTATGGCCGCCTGTCACTAACTGAGATCTCATATGCCCTTGCCTGAAATCATGAAATCAGATTGACTTACAACTTAGTAATTTTCTATAAACTCAGTCTTATTTCTGGAAATTGATACCTTTCAAATGCAAGCTCATAATCAGTCAGCAAATCCCATGCATTTAATTGATTTAAGATCTGAAATCAGATTTGAAATCAAGAAATCAGAGCAATTTAGAGCTGATTTCAAAATTGGAAGAGTGACAGACCCCTAGATTATGGTACGTATTCTTACAACTGTTGTATTGTTATCACCTCTTGTAGAGTTGGATGCATCCATAGATGCATTAGTACAAGTGAATATGACTGTGGGACGGTTGGTACTGCTGACTCAAATGCTTCAGACTGAGCTGAATAACATAACAACACAAACTACAGCATTAAGTACGACATGTTCAACAACACCTGGCGTTCCTCCCACAGCCTGCAGTGCGATTCCTACAACGTCATATACAGTTTTCATAGACTATAGTGCTGTAAGTGTTGTGTGTGTGTGTGTGCATGCATGTGCGTGCGTGTGTGTGTGTGTGTGCGTGCGTGCGTGTGTGTGTGTGTGTGTGTACATGTGTGGATGCGTGTGATATCACAGGTTGAAAATGTAGTTAGCTGTGAAGTGCGCATTCATAAAATAACATATACACTTTAAAGGAGTAAGGGGTTTCAAATTTTTCTGGCTATGTTTATCAAAGGTTGATGATGTGTCATCAGTTATATCTGCTCTCCAACAAGTTGATGATATTAGAAGTCGAGCAATTGAGGTATTATATGTTATTCATGTATATGATGTACTGTAATTCGGGAAAATTTTGCTGTTAAAAAATTTTTGTTTTTACCATTGGATAAATAGAGAATGGGAATTCACACACTTGCACTATTAACTAAAGAATGTCGGCCTTCCAAGACTCAAGAGCATTCAGTTGTCTTTACCTATTCATCACAAGCAATAGTAGCGTCCAAGGTGGCGTCAACGAATTTTAAATGCAGAACGGAAGGTGCATACTCCAGATGTAAGAACTGTTTGTTTTGAGTCTTGGTGCTTGCTTTATACGCTCGGCGATTTCGACCAAAGCTTGGAAAGTAACCTATAGCCTTGGCTTGTATTGGTCGATTAGCTGCTGATAGAGTTATATAAGGCGCCTCCAGGTCTGCTTTCAGTTGCCAAGCGCTTATAACCATATTTTGTGAAATGATTGAATGGCTATGCAAGACCACGACTGAATATATAGTAATCAAAGTGACAAAGTTTCAATCAGAAAGCTATTCGTTAAAAAATTTTCATCAACTATCCTAGGAGACAAAAATATTTTACCGTGAACTTTTTGTTACATGAAAATTTCCAATGATGAATTTTTCCTGAACTACGGTAGATACGTAATTGTGTTCTTTACTATGATACAGGCTAATGATAGTTTCTATGCCATCCCATGTGATATAAGGGCTCAAGTAAGAGATCAGACAAGAGGTAAGGATGGCTCAACATTAATCATCATCATCATCATATTATAATTCTGTTCTATTATCTCCTGTGAAGAAATCCTGGATGAAGCAAACAGTTTCCGGCAAACCGTTGCTGACATTACTGCAGATGTTGAAAGAGAATTAGAAGATGTATGTGGTTGTGTGTAAGGTTTGTCTGTACTTTAAGCACTTTCTGTTCAACCAGATTCTTGATGAGGATGGTTTTGTTGGGAATTTACGCACTCAGTCAAGTGACATTCAGGAGGCCATTGACGAATATGACACCCCACGGTTAGTCAAAACTAACCAATGATGGTATTGTTGATTATCAATGATCACTACAGTTACGCCATCAGTATTGTGCTTTGCTCACTGACACTCGTGGTGATTGTGGTATTGATTGTTGCATTAGTTTTTGGAGCTATTGGGTTCCGTACGAAAACTGATCCTAAAGATAGAACATCGTTGTCAAACTGTGGAGGAATCATCTTACTCATGTCAGCCATTAATTCTGTGGCTTTATACTTTAAAATTTAATGTTCCTTGCTTACTTCCATCCTGTAGAGCGGTTGGTTTGATGTTTGGGTTTGCAGTAATTCTATTGTTTTTGTCATCCATTACATTCTTCATGGGTGCCAATATGCTCAAAGTGTGTTACTCCATTGCAGAGGATCCACCCAACGACCTACCCAGTTATGAACTATATTCTAGGGTAATTGATAATGTGTAGAGTAAACTGTTTAGCCTTACATGATCTAGATTGTTGACAACAATGAATTATGGGGTGGGTATTTACTTGGCTGCTTTTTGCTGGATGACAGTAGTGTACCATTGACAGTCACTGGCATGTTAAAGTAAGTAATATTATGCATATATAGTGAGAATTTATCGTGAGTCTTTTATTTTTGTGATCTGGCAAAAATTAAAACTGGCATGCATTTTATGTATCTTGTGTGTATGTTGTTGTGGATATATTTAAAAACTGCTAACATTTCTTTTGACAGCAAAAAATGTGTGCTTTGTAATATAATGTTTTTCTTGCAACAAAAGTAACATGCATGGGCTACCTGATATGTTGGATCAAGTTACCACTATAAGTGTGATATCTTCTTGTTGTTGCTCAAGTCTGAGCTGAAACTAATACATCACGAAGTGTAGTTATACTGGGTTATATCTTGCACAACAAATTGCTCTTTGTTTTCAGTGTTCAATAATAAACAATTTACATGCCAGGACCAATAATTATAGTCTGTAAACTATTATCTATATTATCTTTAATGTGTGCTTAGTTCTGTATGTCAACATATGTCAATATGTTGCATTAATTGTTTGTATAAATTTTTTGTGTATTTGTAGATTAGAATTAATACTGTACAACTTTTAATATAATTTATTTACTGTGCTCTATAAAATCAACATTTATATAAGTCCTGTAGTTCTGTTACCGTATAGCATAAGAAAATATTGACTTTACCCTTTCAGTAGTTTTCAGTAGTGTAGCTAATACAGGTGGCCTAAGATGCTGTCCGTCAATATTTTGCCCATCAAAAATTGCTCTATGTGGTAATCTGTAGTATGAAGTGCCACTGCTTGTGATGTTACATTTGCTGTACAGATTAATGAATCATTTGCTTATATTGTGTAGTGGATGTAGAGACAATGGTGCTCTGTATCGGGTAGCTCGGCTTGCTGAGAGGCCTTCACTAAACCTGGAGGATGTGACGAACATTTCTAGTGTGAGTTTTATCTCTTGTATATCCTCCTTTCTATAGGCAGCAAATACGGGGGCACTGGGGGTACTTGCTCCCACAAATTTTATAGGAATTTAGTTTCTGACAATGGAAATGCGTCTTGCTAGTTTTTATTGTGTCCCCCACACTTTTAGCCGCCTCTGCTGCTTTCTGTTCTAATTTTAAACCACCCATTCACCACAACAACCCCAACCAATCTTGTTTTCCATAGACCACAAAGGTGTAACTTCTAAAAATTATGTCTTAATTTTGTTCTTTTAGCAAATTCCTAATTTGGATGGTTTGTTTCAAGATCTAGAAGATGATGTTCAGTTCAACCGAGATCAGATCCTCACAGAGGACACGACTAGGAGTCTTCAAGACTACGCTAATGCTGGACTACAGGGCATCAATTACACTGCATACATTGTACAAACCAGGAGTATAATCAGTGATCTTAATGCTGGTAGCCTTATCGGCACACTGACAGGAGTGCGTGATCAATTTACTATGGTTAATCAAGTGAGTGACAAACTGCTGTCATATTCTGTACTACTGCATAAATTATTTTGTGTCTTTACATATAGGCTGCATTGGCTGCTCAAACCGATACGATCATTACTGAGGTTCAAAGAGTTAATGATACCACCATTACTGAAATTGCCAACCTCACTGTGAGTAGCTAAATATGAAGCATTAAAGTGACATTATGGTTGAATTGTCGGATTGTGAATTTATAGGATGTACTTGAGGCACAGATACTCATGCTGAATGGTACTGCAAACCGATTGAATGTAAGACTGAAATGGCAAATGAGATTTTAATGCTTGGTGTAATAATTTTACACTGTATTCATGTACCGTAAACAGCAAAAGTTTCAAGGTTTGTGGTTTTTGCAACTTTTACACTTACGTAGATATCTAGTACTGCAAACCCCCTCTCCCTTGAAGCTTTTATCATTTGCTATATTAATGTAGTATAGTAGATAGACAGTAAATTTTTGTGGATTTTTGTGGCTATGAGAAATTCATTGAAATTAACACAAGCTTATAGTGGCAAAGAAATTTAACACATGTGTATATATTGCTGTAATGATGTGTTTATGTAACTCATACCACAACACACGCTTTTACCAAGAGGATTTATATTATGAGCTATGTACTCAGTCCTTTTGTTGTTTTTGTTCTGTTCATTGTTTTTATTCCTACACAAACCACTGGCTATAATAATGCATTTTAACCAGCAAAACATAAATTAATCGAGAAAATGATTGTGACCAGTAGCCACCTATAATAATAGTAGATTTTTGCATAGTTACAAATTAGCATAATTTACTGAGAAGTATTATATATCTAGTACAAGTGGATTATCTTAGAGTCCAAGGCTTTGAAGCCAAGGACGGGGGTTAATAACTAAGATAACCCACAGGTGTACTAGCTTATATCACAGTGAATACGTTGGTTTTTTGAGCCAGTTTTCGATAAAACTTGGCAAATCTTTTTTTATAAATTAGCCCTGAACCACATTATGTACAACATTGCTACTACTATCCTGCTAATTTTAACCACTAAGGGTTTTATGTGAACTTGGCACACACAGCCTTGATGCTATAATAAGGCACTTGGTTCTGCCTTGTGCTTTATTAGCATTTTGATCGTGTGCTTGGTGCTTTATTTCACGTATAGCACTCACGGCAATGCTTTAACTACTACATTTGCATCTTGGGATGGGATATATATATTGTTTTATGTTTGTTTTTATACGTTAGTAAAATTACTATAAGTGGGCTATAATGCTGTTCACAAAAACATTAAAAAATATATGTAATGTCACTAAATGTACTTTTATTCTAGGGAAGATTTAGTGCCACTAAGCACTAAATTGTTTCCATAACACGTGTGGGACTAGGCATGCACTCTACTGAAATTTTAAATTAATGTACCAAAAGATTACCATTTTAACCTTGTAGTTTAGAATTAGTACATGACACAAGACAGTAGTTTAAACAACCAGCTAGCTAGCTGGCTATATAAAGAGTTAATTTATATTCAATGAATGACTTCTGAAACTGAGTGCTTGCCGATAATAGTGCATGGTATTTTGTGTTCCTTTGTACAATAGCTACAGTACCTAGAAAAGTCTTTTGTGCCTGTGATAATAGTTTGGCTGCACTCCTATATATGTTTAGCTGTATACTATTGATTGTGGGTTTGATTAATATCTCGCTTATTTCATTAATGTCACTTTCATAACAGCAAAGGTTTAGTGATGAGTGGCACTAAGTGTAGTACATTTAGTGACATTGTCCACCAGAACGCCATGCCATTTTGTGATTTTTATACTTTAGTAATTAATTTATGCTATTACAGTTAAATTGTGTGTGTTGTCTATTAGTTTGTATATCATCATACAGGAATCTGTTAATGCAGTAATAAGAACAGCTAATAATACTTTTGATGCATTACAGAACTCAACTATTGTATTTAATGTAAGTGTGTGTGGTAGCTATGTGTGTGTGTGGTAGCTATGTGTGTGTGTGTGTGTGTGTGTGTGTGTGTGTGTGTGTGTGTGTGTGTTGTGTGTGTGTGTGTGTGTGTGTTGTGTGTGTGTATGTGTGTGTGTGTGTGTGCGCGCGCGTGTGTATGAGTTCGTATGTGTGTTTGTGAATTTTGTGTGTATGTATATGTGTGTCCATGCGTGTGTGTGCGTGTGCGTGTGTGTGTGTTTCATGTGTGTACCCATCAACTTCTGTAATAACACCTAATGTGTACATTATCTCACTTAGCAATCTAGAGCAGTTTTAGACCGTGTCATAGCCTATGCAGATAGTTATGCCAATTGGGCTGTAGACAATGTGAGTGTTGATATTGTAGATCAATACGATGTGGCAGTAATGTAATGTTTAGCTGGAGAACCAAATTGGTAGGTGTCGACCACTCTATGCCACCTACAGTAATGTATACTATGATGTGTGTGAAGATGCTGTGGATGGAATAGTGAGTGATCCTTCTTACCATCACAAGTCTGTTGTATGTACAACTGCTATCCTTGTTGAATAGAATGGATTTTGGTTGGCCATTGGATGGTGTGTGCTATTCTTCATCCCAACAATAGTTTTTGCCGTGTGGCTGTCTCATTATTTCAGACGGATGAGAGTATGGAATTCCAGGGTCGAGCCATTTGACTCAGAGTACCAGTAAGCATGTAATACCCATGCTGCTTAATATTATGATATCCCTCTTATTTAGAATGAAATAGATTACGAACTAATCTATAGTTGACTGTTAAGTCTATTTCTAGCTAGCTAAGTATAGCTACTCGATACATTTTATTTGTAGTTTTGTTTCATATTTATATAAGCACATGGAATGTATGTATTATGATCCGTCCACAAACTTATTATTCATGCAATATTTTACCGGTATCTAACCATAGATAATCTAACTACTTGTCTGGCGGGCGCTAAGCGCCACCCCCGGGCGCCCTTTGTTATAATGTCATAATTATATCCTGCTTACCTGCATTTTTACTTATTATCGTACATGAAGAAACTTACAGTACTTGTTCAGCACTAGTATGTACGACAATGAGAGAATCCTGTGGATGGTATTGTTCTTAACTTGTTGCTCAAAATTTGTGGTAGCTCAATCTACACCGAATACTTGCTATATCACGCTGGATACTACAGTACCAGAGTTTTGCTATAGCACTCTACAGAATAGACTTTCTCGGGGAAGACTGAATTTTACTCTCGTGAATGGCACAAATACGAATGTAACGCTGGAATTTGAACCTCTCCCGGAAAACCATCAAGTTGAATTGGAAGTTGTTGATAGTTCTGACGGACTAAAAGCCTGGGCAAACTTGGCCAACTCATTTGTGGATGGTGTACGCAGTGGCAGTTTACCATACGGTAAAAGGTTTTATCTCTGCATTTGATAAAGCATGAAATGACTCGGGGGAGTGGATGGGCGTGGCATGTTAGTGTACAATTTATTATCAAGTTTATGCGATAGGCAAGCTTGGGATAGGGCCCCCCAAAAGATTGTACAAAAGGCAAAACCTGTTCTAGGGTGCTCTCCCAACCCCAGTGGAATCATAGTCAGTGAATGGGACAAACACTGCAACAGAAAAAATTGTGGGATGGAACCTGGCTTCCTGAATACATGTCAGGTGTGTGCAAGCCTCACACCACAGGACTTATTGCTGGGGAGAGTGCCTTAGCAACCAGAAGTCATCTTGTAGGATATGCATTATGCAAGTTATAAATTATTCAGTTAGAAATTGGAGTGCTTGGAGAGTTTTACTTTTGATATTATTGTGATATATTATAGTTTTAATGTTTTATAGATACCATTTTGCCATACTTGAATGACTCAGTGGATAGTCCGATTTCATCACGGTGTCCATCATCGTCAAACAGACAAAGCTCTGGAACCGGACAAGTTGAAATTAACGATTTACTTGATGAAGTATGCCATTTCCTATATATAGTTCTATTTTATGAGGAAAAAGCCATTCTAAAGTGTATTGTGTATTTTATTGAATTGAAACTACTACAGATGTAGTGTATTGAAACAAGCAAACCAGTTGATGTAACAGTGTGTAAAGTTAATACATACTGTTGTATCAGTGTCATTGTGTGTGCGTGTGTATTTGTGTGTACTACGCATGTGCATGCATGTGCGTGAGTGCATGCATGTGTGTGAGTGTGTGCATTGTGTGTGAGTGCATGCATGTGTGTGAGTGTGTGCATTGTGTGTGAGTGCATGCATGTGTGTGAGTGTGTGCTTTGTGTGTGAGTGTGTGGATGTATGTGTGTGTGCGTGTGCGTGTGTTTCCCCAATGGTTACATTCATTCAAACTCAACCTGTGAAGAACAAAGGAAAAATGTTAGTTTTTGTGAATTTTTAATGTTCACGAAATTAAGTACCTGAAAATTGTTTTGTTCATTTCACCAAGAGGAAAGTGTTATGGTTGTAAACTGGTGACTCGATCCCATTACATTTTGAAAATGCTAAAATTAATACTGTACATGCTAAACTTGCTATACTTCTGTGAGTTTAAATTTTACAGCTTTATCAATTGATGTGTTTTACATAGCTTGGGGGCTGGTGGGCTCCAATCATTGTCGTGACAGCATTGGGACCTGTTTTCGCTATCATCTTTGTCATTGTTGGATGTTTTTTCTGCTGCTGTCGATTGTGCGGAAGATGCGGTGGAAGCTTACAGCAAGACCACCATGCAAACATGGACATTATATGTGCAGTGATATACATACTCCTTGTATGCTGCATTGGCTTGCTGTTGTAAGTGTTCTGTTAATGTTTCAACTTACCATAACTGTGAATAAATTTTACTATCATAACCATCTATTGTACCTATGCTTGTATAATCTCATTTTTAGTGTTGGGACTGTGTTTGCGTTTATTTCCAATGAGAAGTTAAATGATAGCATACAGAATTTTAACAACACTGTCAATACTGCAATTGATAATTCACTGGACTTTGTTCTAGACACTCAGATTGTGAGCTGCATTTAAAGTTTTGACCTTTAACAGTTTTGTTATTGTTAATAGGAGGCAAACATAACTGTGGATCGATACGATGAAGTCAATGCTTTTGTGCAATGCGAGATTAACAGTAAGTTGCGTACAGTTGTCTTATATGTGATGTCCTATTCTATCTACACATTAGACACGCACATTTCTATTGGCGGTGTCGTCATTGAAGTGTTTGAAAATGCAGTTGGTCCTCTGATCAATACTAGTCTCCAGTTGGCTGATCGTAAGTGCTTGTGTACATTTTAGCAGTTTCCCTCCAAAACATTTAATTTTACAAATTTATTCTTTTCAAAATGTTGACAGCATTGAAGAAAATGAATTTTCTAAAACTTTTAAGGGGGCAAATGTTAGGTTAGAAGGGGAAAATGGTGACTTTCCTGCCCTGGCATTGTACTGTAATAATGCTTTTACCGGTTTAGAACTTAATTCATCTGTTGATGCATTAATACAAGTCAATTTGACTGTCGGGAGGCTATTGAGTTTGACTCAAAGGCTTCAAATGGAATTGAATAACTTGACAAACCAGGTTGAACAACTGCGGACAGACTGTATTGCTGGTCCAGGAGTTCCTGCATCAATTTGCAGTAATATTACTGCCTTATCATATACAGTTAATGTGGACTATAGTGTGGTAAGAAGTGTGCACGTGTGCATCAGTATTAGTACAGTATTATTGTGTTTGTGCATGTGTGTGTGTGTGTGTGTGTGTGTGTGTGTGTGTGTGTGTGTGTGTGTGTGTATGTGTGTGTGTGTGTGTGTGTGTGTGTGTTCATGTACATACACATGTGTGCATGTACATACACATGTGTGCATGTATGTGTACATGTGTATGTGTGCATGTGTGTGTGCAGTGTAAATTGTATGTCCACTGACTTTGTATTTCACATAAGGTCGACGATGTGTCGAATGTTGTGAACCAACTGGAAGCGGTTGATGACATCAAAGCCCAGGCTCTTCAGGTGTGCATTATAATGTATCTATTTACACTGTATTACCATATCTTACTGGCAGGCTAATGATACCTTTTATGGTATTCCATGTGAAATAAGGGATCAAATATCAAACCAGACTCAAGGTAAGACGTTAGTGATGTCATATGACATCATAGGTAGTCTTTTGTTGTTATCTTTTTCAAGACATTTTAAATCAAGCAGATGATTTTCGACGACAAATTTTTGACATCACCACTGATATTGAAAGAGAGATAAACGATGTGTGTATACATACATACATTCAGAAGAATTAATTTTTATTTTTGTGTTCCCATCATCAGATTCTTGATGAAGATGGTTTTGTTGGTGATGTACGAACTCAAGCAAGTGACATTCAGGAAGCTCTTGATACCTATGATACCCCACGGTTGGTCAAAGTTTGGCAATCAAAGTGTCTTTGATTATATAATCGTTTGTTTTGATAGGTATATTGTCAGCATCGTGATATGTTCTCTAACACTTTTTGTGATAGTGGTGTTGGTTTTTGGGTTGATTCTAGGAAGCTGCGGATTCAAGAAAGACAAAGACCCTCAAGACAGGAGTGCAATGTCAAACTGTGGTGGAATCATTTTGATGATGTTGGTTAACTAATATGTCCTTTACTTTCATGCTTTTTACCCTTTGTAACCATGTAGAGCAGTCGGGATGATGTTTGGGTTTGCAGTGATTCTGCTGCTTCTGTCTTCCTTCACATTCTTTCTGGGCGCAAACTTGCTCAAAGTGTGTTACTCCATTGCAGAGGACCCACCTGACAATCTACCCAGCTACGAACTGTTTACCAGGGTAACTTATAATATTCACAGTACAAACATTAACAATTGAACACATTTGTGTCATATTTTCAACATCAATTTATTGTGGTTCATTTATTGTACAGGTAGCTGATAACAGGGACCTGTGGGGTGGGTATCTACTCGGCTGTTATATACTGGATAATAGCAGTGTACCATTGAAAGTTACTGACATGTTGAAGTAAGTTACACATCGATGTGTGATTCAGCTAATGAAAGGAGTTGTAACACTAATGCAGTGAGTGTAAAGATGATGGTGCGCTGTATCAAGTCGCTCGGTTGGCTATGAGACCTGAACTGGACCTGCGATCTGTAACAAATATCACTAGCGTGAGTCACGTGTACAGTGTATATATATTACTTATACCACTGCTGCTACAGCTGCTATCTATTAATGCACCTCACTGTTGTTCCATGTAGTATTTAGATTACATTATATGCTCACTTGTACAGCATACTCATACTATCTGCCATACATTCTGCATCTACACATTAGCCATATACCAACCAAGTCACACACACACACACACACACACACACACACACACACACACACACACACACACACACACACACACACACACACACACACACACACACACACACACACACACACACACACACACACACACACACACACACACACACACACACACACACACACACACACACACACACACACACACACACACACACACACACACACACACACACACACACACACACACACACACACACACACACACACACACACACACACACACACACACACACACACACACACACACACACACACACACACACACACACACACACACACACACACACACACACTCTGTTATTCTGTACTGTTGTACTGTTTTCTATTGGATGTGTTTTTCCTTAGCAAATTCCTGACCTGGACGACTTATTCAACCAACTCCGACAGAGGATCAGCTTTTCACCAGACCAGATTCTCACTGAAGATACACGTAATAGTCTCAGACAGTATTCCAATGCAGGCTTGCAATCTATTGATTACCATGGATACATTAGTGAAATTAATACTGAAATCAGTAATCTGAATGTTGATGGCCTTATTATGGCAATGCAATTGGTACGCATGGCATTTGAAGGTGTTAATCAGGTGAGCATATCACAACAACACACATTCTTCTTTATAATGCACACTTAGCAACCAATCATTTTAATCTTATGGGATGAATTAGCAAATAATCAGGGATGAAAAATACCTTGAACCTTTAAAACAGTAGAATGAGAAAGTTTGATTTTATTCTTGTGCCACAAAAATTCTTGGTTCCTCTTTTTGATGTACGCTTGTAAATGATTATTCTAAATAGTTTGATTGTATGCCTTTGTTGTTGTTGTTTAGCCTGCACTAGTTGCTCAAACTGATATGATCATTGCCACAACACAAAGAATCAGTGACACCAGCCTTGCTGAAATAAGGAACCTCACTGTGAGTCAATACATGCTATCAATTATTGTTACAATTGATTGTGGGTTGCTATTTCATCTAGGAGGTACTTGAAGCACAGATCATTACACTTAACACTACTGCAACTCAACTAAATGTAATGTGATGTGTTAGAGTTGACTGTGTGATATATAAACACTATATGAATGTGTAGCGAAGCATTGAAGCTGTTTTAGATGCTGCTGACAGAGTCACTGCTCAGCTACTCGGAGAAAATGGGACAGATATTGTCATAAATGTAAGTCAGTAGCATATATAGTCACATCACTATATATGCTTTGCCTTGTTATGACATGTTTCCGCTCAGGAAACCAGAGCAGTTTTAGACCGTGTCATAGCCTACGCTAACAGTTATGCCAATTGGGCCATAGACAATGTGAGTGTTGATAGTTTAGATCGGTACATACCGTGTGGTCCAAAATTTTTGTGGGATGAAAATTTTGCGAATTTCGTGAGTAAAGTTAGAAAATATAATCATGAATGCTGTACTTACTATATGTGTCCTAATTCATGAATAAAAAAAATGTAATTTTAGAGTTTTTGTACAAAAAATTTCGACTATACAGTATACAATGTAACAACTATAATGTTTAGCTGGAGAACCAAATTGGTCAATGTCGACCACTCTATGCTACCTACAGTAATGTATACTATGATGTGTGTGAAGATGCTGTGGATGGAATAGTGAGTGATTCTTCTCACCATCACATGTCTGTTGTATGTAGAACTGCTATCCTTGTTGAATAGAATGGATTTTGGTTGGCCATCGGATGGTGTGTGCTATTCTTCATCCCGACATTGATTTTTGCCGTGTGGCTGTCTCATTATTTCAGACGCATGAAATTATATCATCCCGGTAACGTTCGATATGACCTAGATGATTCAGGAGGCTCAGGAACATATCACCGGTAAACATTACCTATACATTAGGGCTGGGCGATAGTCAGATTGTTGAGCACTATCATGATAGTAGAAAAACATGTCACAATAGCGATAGTAGCCCAATAGTACTGAATTCATTATAGCACTGTAGGTTGCTTAACAACTGCACTGTATGTGTAAATATAAAACAGCTACACCTCAGTATATCAAAGAATTGAGTTACGGGTTGAAAATCCACAGCACTAGTCTTAAAAGTTAAAGTGCTAACCTTACTTTGGGATAAAATACGGCTTCCCGCCACCTCTAAATCACCCAAATGCTACTATCATGATAGTAAATTGCACTATCACTATCACAATAGTTAGCCACTCTGATGATAATATTGTACTATTGCCCAGCCCTATGTACTTATACTTGTGTTATTTATATCCTCCATATTATTAGTTTGAAAGACATAAGGAATTGATCCCAGCCAGCTGAATAACTTCATGATATTTTTGTATGGATAATATCGTTTGTGATCTGTGATTTAGTTATTATAAATCTTGTAGCTAAAGATTTTTGTACTGTGTAATTATTTCAGTATTTTGTATGTACAAGTGTATTATTAAGGTAATCCGAATTGATAGTAGTTAGGCTATGTATGGGTAGGCCCATTCATACAGGTGTAGGGTATTTAGGCATGAGCCCATAAAAATTATATTGTTCTTAATGTCATCACCTATAATGTATGTAGTATATTATAATTATTTCATTCATTTATTGTCAGTGACAATAATACATAATTATGTCTATATGAACAATGTAACTATTATACTGAACGAGTAGCTAGCTAGCTAGGTATCTAGGAAACCGAACTAGTGCAGGTGATGTTGTCTAAAGAACAATCGAATTAATGTTGTGCATTGTTAATTTGCAATTACTCTTCTATGCCATTCTACAAAATTATGCATGTGCACATGTCATGTCTGTCTCATGTCACTATTGTCACCGATTGTTCTCAATTTATACAGCACATTAGGTAATAATCAGTCAAATCGTATCAAAGGCGGAATTAAAACTAGATATGGTCAAAAAGTATCACTCTTTTGTAGTTAGTCACAGCTACTTACTGCTCTTGCATGCTCAATGTATTCTAATATCGATAAGCATTTGTAACCATATAGCTAGTGAGAAGAAAATTACTAACTAAATTACTGAATAAAGTAAATACAAAAACCTAATCAGCTAAATACCCTTGAACTGATTTGAATTGATCAATTGCAAGCCAGACTTTAGAGGCACAAATGCCGCACAATAATTATTATAAGTGTGACATTTCTAATTTGATTCAGTGTCTAGCGAATGTGGCAAATGTTTCAACAGAAATGATATATGGGATAAACAGCAATAAACATAATATTATCAACTAGGAGTACAGTCAACGTCCCCATCTTTGCTTGCTTTAGCTTTGCTGTAAACCTCTTTGAGAGTCCTCTCCAGCTCAAGGATGACAGGCGGCTTCTTGTACTGCATATACAACACATGTACAGTCAAGCAATGAGACAGGTACAATATGTGACCTGTCTTAGCAAAACCCCTCCTCGTTTGCATACAAATTTTGACCTGTTTTTGAACTTCCAAAATCTCATAACTCTTGCCATGTTACATATTAGCTGTCACATGATTCTCACATAAAGCAATTGAAAAGTGAAACTATAAGGATTTTAATGTGTAAAGGGAAATTTTCTAATCACCAAAAAAAAACTATAAATGTGACCAGATTTGGGAAAACGTGCATAGTTCACACATCCAATTTTTCGGATTCAAAGATACATAAAATCTGACAGGAACAATACACAGGTCTGAAATTTCCAGGAATGATAGAGGAATGGCAGCTCTATAAACCCCACAAGTTTCAAGTTTATATATCATCCCTAACAGATTCTATGAGTCTTCAAAGTTGAAAAATTGGATGTGTGAACTATGCACATTTTCACAAATCTGGTCACAAATTAAGAACCTTTATCATAAGTCTTAACTTATAGTCTATAATAATAATGTCCTCTCTTCAAAGTTTATTTTGTCAAAATGATCCTACTCACAATTCACCAAAGTACGATAATATCAAATTTTCCTGTTACAGCTAACTGTATGAAGTTATGTGAAATACACAAACATGAAGGGGTTGTGCAAAGACAGGTACAATAATAAAAACGTACAGTGATAACCAGTGTATTGTTGGCGTGGCCAATTGATAATGCCTTTTGCTCCAGTGGTAACTGACAACGTTCCATATCAGGAATGCTGAATTTCTTGTAGTATCTACAAACAGTAGTGATAATACTTCTACACAGGCACACATGTATATGTGCTGTACAACATAGGACACATCGTGGCATCAAAGTTTATAAATATTTTTTATGTCGTGACATAAGGAATCAGCAAAAGACAATGCAGTTATCATGTATATCAGGGGTCAGGTCAATTCACATATCCAGGTCAAATGTTACTTTTTCTCTGGGTCATGTGGGTCACCAGGTTTGCAATACTGTCACAGATAATATAGTGACTGTTCTATTAGAGAGTATTATTCTGTTACAAGTTATATATAGTCAGATATTCCTTAAATTTTACACATACTACTAGTGGCCAGACCCTTTCCTCAGCATGGGGACACTTACAATATCTGATGATTGGTGCTGCCCAAGGAAGGTCTGGACACATGACAAAACTACTCTTGGTTAGCTATCGTACATCAAAGTGTGTCTTCATACCTTTTGTTTTCTGTTCTGATGGTAATTCCAGCAGAATTATCATCCACTGTGACAGTGTAGTTGCTGACTGGATAAGGTAAATTACGTATTCTCCACTGGAATGCTGTGGCTGTGTCCTTACGACTAAACATAGGCTAAAACATCCAAAAATTTTCATACAATATTATCTGTTACAGTTTAATATTACATTTGATAAGCTTTCTGATAAAAGCTCAGTTGGAGCACGAGGTGCTGCACAGTCGCCTACTTCATATTCCCATGCTCCTGACCTTCCTAGCCCTGACTTTTGGTGCCATTTTCTCACTGGTAAAGAAAAGTGTTATACCATGATCACCTGGATAAACTTTTGCATCTACCTAGTAGCAAGTTTGACTGCAAATCACACTCTTCACACATCTCAGTGCCATCAGAGAAAAGGAAATGTACTTTTCTTCTACCTAGGAGTCAATATTACGATGAACCAATAAATTAGAATATATTTAAATCGTATTATCGCTACTCTAAAGTGCTGACCATCCTGTATAAGAAAAGTCTTATTTGCATCTTTCAGCTTACTAAGCCATGCATTGGCTGCCTCGTTGAGACTCATAGCTCCTGCATTAACATCTCCGTAAAACACCGTTACACGTACTGTTAAGGCGAGTCGATTTCATCGCATGTTTTGCCGTTGGAACAGGGTAAAGTTTGAACTTATTTCTGCTTCTTTCAAGGTAACTCACATGCTGTGTTAGAGTGTTTGCAGAAACAACTTGTTAAGGTTTCAGATTAAAAGAAATTTAATGTCAGCATCCAAAAGATCAAAGACAAGTTATCCGCCATTACGGCTCGTGTCATTCACCAGTAAAGGAGGAACATGTAGAGTAGGAGTGCAGTGTTCATCTACTAGTCGTGTAGTGGATGTGTGTGCAGTTGACCCTACCATCCCAGCTGACATGAGAAGCTTCCTTGAGGCTGGTGAATCTGCCATGGAAGCAGCAAATAAGTCAGTTAAATTTTATTCCTAATGTAGTAGTACTTCAGGTTTGTCTCATTTCTGCTACCAGGGCATTTCAAAGTGTTGATATATCATCCAGTGATAATGTGTTCGGTCCAGAGGACTATAACTTGAAGGCTCCCATTAGTATCCCAGAGAAGATACTTTGTGTAGGAATGAACTATGTTGATCATTGCACAGAGCAGAATATTCCTGTACCCACTGAGCCAATCATTTTCAGCAAGTTTAGCTCTGCCATCACTGACCCTTGTGCACCTGTTGTTAAATCAGATGAAACCGAGGTAGAACTGAATATACGTACCCTAATAGAGCATACAAAAGCTAGAGTGGTTGATCGATTACCAACAGATTTTTTATCCGGACACATGTAGCAAACAAACCACATGGCCTATAATCCTGATTTTTGCAGCTTATATACTTCTAATCTAGTCAAGCCTTGTGTCAAAAAATCAGCCTCATAGCGTAATGAGCTTTGTGACAGCGATCATAAGTATGTGTCCAAGAAAAAATCATAACCAGACAAGAAATCTATTTTACGGACGGAGGTTTGTAAAGTACCTAAACAGCAGCCAAACTTTGTGAAATTTTGTATTATAATACACCCACTTATGTGTAACTCTCATACAAAATTTGGGCTTTGCAGCTTTTATAGTAGAGTAGTTACAATCGATCAAACTTGGAAAAAATCCATTGCAAGCTATAGGCTGTATGTGTATCAGCTAGCTATAGTAAGCCAGCTCTTATGCAGTTAATGCTTTAGGAGAGCCTATATATGATGGTAATTGATGTATTGGTCTGCATGTAGCAGCATTACAGCATTTGTTATTCCAGTTAGCCGGCTATTACACGCATTTCGTGTCCGACAATGGATTTTTTGATACCACCCAAGTTTGATCGATTGTAACTACTCTTAGCGTAATTCCCCTTGAGCGATCAAAAATATGTGTCCAACAAAAAATGATAAAATCTATTTTACAGACGGAGGTTTGTAAAGTACCTAAACAGCAGCCAAACTTTGTGAAATTTTGTACTATAATACACTCACTTATGTGCAACTCTCACACAAAATTTGGGCTTTGCAGCTTTTATAGTTTAGGGTGATTTTTTGACACAAGGCTTGACTAGGTTAGAAGTATATCAGGTGTCCGGATAAAAAATCTGTCGGTAATCGATCAATCACTCTATATTTGTAACATCAAAAATGTAAAGTACAAATGGATACAGTGTTTGTATATGAATGATGTGTAAACCAATGGTTTTACATAACTAAATGCTTATTCCTATTACTGCTTTCCTAGTCCCAGTATCATAGCTTGTTAAGAGTACATGCAGTATTTCAACTGTACATAAATTAATTGTCCTGTTCATTGTATAACTTAGCAACTGGATTATGAAGTGGAACTTACTATTGTCATTGGTAAAGGAGGGAAGAAGATTAAGGTAAGATGGGACTTGTGTTACTGTATAGCCTAAACATTTCAAGGATGAAAATTTTCATGGATTTTGAATAACCATGAAAAAATTAAAATTTTTGTTTAAATTGTCCTGCAGTAAAATTTCATTACTGTACTTAAGCTTCACAAACGAGGTGAAATTTTTCATCATTAGACTATCTGGTACTACATATGCATATGTGTTGTACGTACAGTATCTGTATTGTATGTAGGAAGAAGATGCAATGTCGTATGTTGCTGGTTACACAGTTGCTCATGATGTCAGTGCCAGGGATTGGCAGCTACACAAAAATGGTGGCCAGTGGTTGCTAGGGAAAACCTTCGACACATTTTGTCCCCTTGGACCAGCCATTGTCACCCCAAGTGCCTTGTCAGGTCAGTAGTAAATACACCCAGATATACTTGTGAGTGACATCTTGTAATATAGACCCTCATAATCTTTCCATCCGCTGCAAGTTAAATGGTGAAGTAGTCCAGGATTCTAATACAAACCAACTGGTACACAAAACTGAAGCATTAATAGCCTTCATATCAAGGTGAACCTTACAATAATGCTACCAGTGACCATTATCACCACATCATGAAGGTTTGTCACGCTCAAACCAGGGGATGTGATCTTGACGGGGACACCTCCAGGAGTGGGGTGCTTCAGAAAACCACCCTTGTGGCTGAAGGTATGGAGAACACAAGATAATATCATGTTCTTATTGAGTGTACATGTGTAGAAAGGGGATGTTGTGGAGTGTGAGATAGCAGAGATAGGCACAATCAGAAATGAAATACAATGACACTATGCGACATACAACCCTAGTCTAGTATTTTGATATTTTTTATTGCTAGAGATTTTTTACAATGTGAAGAATATACAGTACCATGGACAATGGTTAAGTTAATTTTGACTGACCACAGTTGCAGATCAACCTACAGTGCATATGCATGACACCCCTTGAGTTGTGGTCTGACTATATGAGACTACTTACTGGCTGAACTACCAGTAGTACATGGCTACATGCCCATTCAGGGATTGCATGTGCCACCCACGATGAGTGTTAATGGGCAATCCGTGGGCATAACATTATGCTTGAATATTTGAAATACTCGTATATGTAGGAGTACAAAAATTCTCATGAAATGGCTGAACGTGGCATTTCACCACCGGCTGACAGTAGCAGTTTTAAAAGTGAGGAATAAATTATATATCATAGGTTACATGTATTAGTTGGCTCGCATTGAGGTCGAACTGCTTAGATACCGAGCGGTGGATGGTCTCGTCAGCCAGCCCCTAAGCGGTGGAAGGGTATGGCAGCATAACATTCGCCGAAATCTCGGTCGTATCTAATTTACAGACCACCCATACTAAAATGCAGACCGACCAGACCAGACCGGGAAACTATTTTCACAACGATCTGTATGGTGACGTCGACGTCACGAATTTGTGCTCCCTTGTCGCCAGCGGATATTAGACATTCTGTTAGTACATAGATACAATAACCTTACAGGGATTGGAAACGGAAGTACATCACGTGATTTGTTACTATGTATTTCTTATGGTGAGCGCCAAAACTATCTGAAGACATCCGTGTTACGCCTATCCAACTTCCTGTTTTCTTATGGGGAGTGATTTCGTGTAGTTACAGGTGAATTTTTGTAATGAATTAGCTCTCGCGAATGCAAACGATGTTATATTAAAATTTGAAGTGATTATTTCCTGTAGGGCAGTAAATATTTCTAGTTTTATATTTATAAATGCGCAAGTGTTGTGTACCTCTAGGAGGCAACTGGATATTGCTTCCGAGTTTTTTACTGGATATTTAGCTTAATGATATTATCGTGCATCAAGTTGGGTATCATTTACGTCAGTTAAATAACGCCTTGTAGTAAAATGTAGACGGCATATGGAATACTTTGTGTACCTGTAGTGCGTACGCGAGTGCATATTTATTAGCAAATTTCATGGAATCGATCAATTATGTATGTAGGTATGCGGTAAAACCCTCGGTTTCGTTTTGTATGCTATGGATGCTTCGTAAGAACAAGATTTATTATACACTGAATCTCAAATGTACACGGTAGGCACTACATAAAAAGATTTTTTGTGACGTCAGCCGTAACGCGGATAATTTTGCCGTTTCCAATCCCTGTAAGGTTAGTGTATCTATGGTTAGCACTACCCACGGATAATATATATGCTTACGCATGGATTGGAAACGACTCCGTAAATTATACGTAACGGAGAAACATTCCTTGTTAATGTGTTTACGGATGAAGAAAGAACCAGCAGTCCCATTAGAGAACAACCAAGCTTCTTTAAAATTTAAGGTCTAATATTATTTCTTCTATGAACGAGAGGTGCTTTGAAACGCTACCAGCTAATTTTGTGATTAGTTAGACCTGACATGACGACCCGACACGTAGCCACAGGCAATTTATATTCTACTTTATTTCAACATTGACTCACCCCTCTGAATAAAACTATCGCTAAAGCAATAAAACAAGCGCTGTACTTGCACATGTGTTAATCCCAATGCTGCACGGGGTTATACGGCCATGAACAGCTTACACAAACATTTGAACTGAATATACGATATTTTTCACTATAAAGTAGCATTAGGCCACCTTAGGTTGGATTTTAATAGGTAAAGCAACACAGTAGATATAGTATTTAATATATTATATAGCCGATTACTACCTTGGAAATGGCTAGTCTGGCGTTGCCAGACCCTTGGATTAGATCGCACCACTGATCAAGGGTCTGGTGACCCTAGCATACAGTAGTTGTGCAAATGGAATGCAATTAGTGTAGGAATTGCGCATGACGTAAAAGTAAAAATGGCGTCTACGGATTGTTCGTTTCTTTGTGCAGGATGTGGTGACACTGAGCGCGTGAAGGAATGAGAAAAGTTAATGCTGAGCGTGTTTTTACATTGTTGAAGTCCGTAATTACCTGCGAGTTAGAGAGAAATGGTTCTGAGAATAACCTTCTGTTCATAATTAAGAGCTTGGTACCAACAGTTTTGCCACTTTCTCGACTGCGAACAGAAACTCCACGTGTTTCGCCGTGTGTATTTCAAATAATTCTGAGGGTATTTGCACACTACGTCATCAAATACGCAATTTAAACAATGCTTAAATCTGATTGGCTCTACCACAATGTTGGTAGATGCACAACTACTGTATGCTAGGGTCACCAGACCCTTGATCAGCGCACGCCTTCGGCACGCGCGATCTAATCCAAGGGTCTGGCAACGCCAGACTAGGAAATGGCTAGTACGAGTTTACCTTACACAAACGTATTTCTATTACACGCCTATCACAAAACACGAAATTACTCGTGACTACGAAACGCACAGCAACAACAATGTTGTTTCAAAGTAACGACAAAAGTCCACAGTTTTGAAAATAGCCTAAATAAATTTCAAAAATTACTACAACCACGAAACAACTCAACTTTTCTGCAACACTTCTGTATTCTATTTTCCGTAAATTATTGTGACATTGTATTACAAGGACCGTTTCACGTATTTCAATGTATTACTATGCGCGTTTCCAATCCATGCGTAAGCATATATATTATCCATGGTACTACCATAAATATAATACATGGAACTGGATAGGAAACTAATCACGTGCGGTAACCCCGTGTTTGTCGCTAAGAGAACTATTCTTCTACGATATTGTACTTTCGCAGTTCTCCTGTGAATGTATTTGTGTATTTTCATTACAAACTTACCTACATAGTGTAATTCTATCGGATGTGGTACGTTGAAAGTGGGCGTGGTTCAATCATAGATATACTAACACCGGGTACGGGATTGGAAACGGAGCGGCGCGCCCATAAGTCTCATTGTAACACTCCTTGTCTGAATTCACACCGCATGAAAGCCCGCTCGTTGAAGAAGAGCGACTGAAATGAAGCAATGTAACGTCTTCAGTTGATGAAAACCTTGACAAATTGCTATGTATCGTGGGTTTTAGGGTTTGTTAGTACTTTAGTTGATAAAAGTAATGGATCAACACCTGGTACTGTCGAGTACTGTAAGATAGTGAAGTTTTGTCTGGTCCTTTCAAGTCGCATAAGGGCCTTTTAAATTGATATACATTACAAAAAGAATCTATGAGCTTAGCCGGTTTGTTTGGTGTACAGCAAGTGTAATTTAAAAGCGCTGTAAGGATACTGGACAAAGCATTATATTGATCAGATTACACTAGAAACTGTCGTGTTTAATCACTTAAAATGTAATTCCAGTATCCTTACAGTGTTATGAAATTACACTTGCTGTACACCAAACAAACCGGCTAAGCTCATAGATTCTTTTTGTAATGTATATCAATTTAAAACTACTTTTAAAAAGATTTATCATTAAAGTACTGGAGTATAAAGCCGGTTTAAACAAAAGAATTAAATTTGTATGTGTTGCTATGTGCCCCTTAGTGATGAGTCTTTGCTCACATGACTTACTCGTGATGTCATTAATTACTATTACAATACGCTGAATAGCAATTGGTTAACAGTGGTTTAACTTACACATCGCCTGGTTTTTAGATGGTAGAACATCAACTTGTTTTCATATGAGAACTGAACAGCTTTCTAGGAAATCTGCCATCCGCCTTTCTAGGCAGTCCTCATATTCTGACACTTCTTCTAGTCTTCGTAGCCATTTGAGTCATTCATTACAAACTGCATTGGATCTTGCTACCATCAGAGGAGCTTCTGCTTGGTTGTCTGCTCTTCCCCTATCAGAGTATGGCTTTACTTTACATAAGGCTGCCTTTCATGATGCTATAGCTCTCCGTTATGGCTGGCCTTTGCGTCAGACACCATCTCACTGTGCTTGTGGTGCTGCCTTTTCAGTTGATCATGCCTTGTCTTGCCCCAAGGGTGGTCTTTCTTCCCTTCGTCATAATGAGATCCGAGACCTCACTGCTCGTCTGTTGACTGAGGTGTGCCACCAGGTCCACGTTGAACCTGAGCTGCAGCCTGTGAGTAACCCCGACTCTTTTTCCTTGTCTACAGCAAACACCCAGGAAGGTGCACGGTAGATATTGTGATGAATGGTTTTTGGGGGAGTCAGTCTGAACGCTGCTTGTGGATGTGCGAGTTTTCATTCCCTATGCTCCATCCTACCTGGGTGACATCACTTGGTAACTGTTCACTCAAAGGCAAGGTGGCCAGGGCATACATAGGCATGGCAAGAGGAGTAGTACCCTCTTCGGACAATAAGGTATCACATGCAATGTACAAAGCAGCAGCTGACCTGTAAGTGTTTTAATCAGAATAGGTGCAAATGAAGGGCAAAGCTGACGGATGTTATGAAGTGCAACAATACGGTTGAGAGAATTGAAAGCGTTACTTGCATCAACCAAAAGAATACCTTCAGTGTCATCCCACAGGAATGATGATCTCACAGCATGAACGGCAGCCTCCACTCCGGCAATTTGGCCAGCACATAACTGACGGCAACCAGCAGCCTCCTGGATGTCATCCTGAATGATAGACAGAGCAGCTTTTGCGATGATCCTATGAGCCACATTGCAAACACCAATTGGTCAAACTCCAGGGCACTTATCCAAGGCAATCAAATAATCTACATGAGAGAAAAGCAGCAAGAATGGTAGGTAACAAATATGTTGTACATAATCGGCGAGCAAAGAGAGCCATGGCCTCACACAAATCGTTGGAAGCAGTATGGAAAGAAGTACAAATACGATACCAACTTTTTACATCAACTCCAGAGGGTCAAGGTGCACCAAAAGTTCGGAGAGCAGCAGACCGAATCACAGAACCAGTCAGAGCATCAAACACCACAGGATGAAAAGGTGAAAACAATCCTGCCTAAGTAGCTGAGCGGGGGATGCTTATCTGTCAAAACATCACAAACGAGGTGCCCGGGACATCCAGCTGAAGGAGACCTCCGCATTTATATTCAGTAATCAATTTGATTGCAGCACTGGTTTTACCTGCAAACATTAAATTAGCCAAGGACCTGGCCACCTGAGCATCAGAGGTGGAAGCAGGCAATTTAGGAAGGCGACTCTGTATGGCCTTTGCCTTCAACAACCAGATGTAGCTGTACAGACCAGCTATGCATGGCGAGCACGACTATAATCTATGGTCTGTTGCAGCCAGACCATAGATAGATAGGTATACTACGACTGTTGGTCGCACGTATATAGCCAGACCATAGATAATATACGCTTCCTAGGAGCATATATTATCTACCTAGGTGGGGTATATTTCAGGGAATGGAACGGACCGGAAAGAAAGTAGTATAAAATGCGGAACAAAAGTATAAAATAGGGAACTTTAGATAGCACAATTATATACATAGCAAGGTACATAGCTCCGGATTCTACACGAGGCTTTTGTGTAACTACTTAACAATAACATTATAGAGAAGTATAGATGGCCTAGCGTAGCCAACAAAAGTTTTGTTTTTTAATAGTGCAGCCTTGGGCACGTGTCAAGCTAGAAAAGGGTCTGGCCATAGGGAGTTGACAAGACCCTAGACTGTCAAACTCTTGAATTAATTATCTCTGAAAATACAAGCTTCTATAATACATGCATGTATTGATTACTGCAAATATTCTGTTTTTGAGTCAATTTTATTTTTTTGTGCAGATAGTCTCGTAAACCGTAACCCTAACGGATGCACAGAGCACTATTACTTGCAGTATATGCGCCCACGCTGTTAGTAGTCTCGTGTAGTCAGACCGCTTTTTCCTTTTTGTATTCACGTGGGAGAAAAAGGGTCTGGTGTAACTCCTACTAAAATAATAAAAATTTAAAAAGGTTAAAAAGGGAGTAGGGATCGATATAAAAAGTAAGGAAACAAGGAAAAGATTTTGGTACAAGAGAACACAAAGCCAAATTCTGGCATAAGATAATTGATAAAAGTTTAATTTCAGTAGCTGTGATCAAGCCAAAAGTATAGGGATTAAACCTTTATCAATTATCTCATGCCAGAATTTGGCTTTAGTGTTCTCTTGTGCCAAAACCTTTTCCTTGTTTCCTTACTTTTTATATCGATCCCTTTTTACATTTTTAACTTTTAGTTTGCTTGCTTTTGTGTACGCTTTTAATCATATAATCTATAATCTATCTGTTTTTGCCTTCTAAAACATTACAGGCGCCTACTTTATAGGCGGTTGTTAACAAGATGGTTAACATGGTACATTTGATAAACATCGAAATCTGTTTGTCTAAGTTATATATTGGCACGTACTATGGAGTTCACGATGTAATAAAGTACATGCAAAAACATTGCGTATGTTATAGTATTAATAGCGGGCGCATAACTATAATTGTGTCATGTGTGCAAGTGGCTGTTTTATGTGACCATAGATAATACATCCTTAATATGGATAGGTAACATGCCTAGTAACCGTTTGACAACTACGGTTGCGCGAATCACTTTGTGTAGTTTTTATGAAATAGCGAGACGAGAAGCACCAAATATTTGCTTACACGAGAGTTTTGTAGTGTACACAGAGTGTAATTGAAGTTCCCTGGCCTTTTCATATCATGCCAAGCCGAATTTTGAGTTTATTGGCAGCTGTTTGACTCGTGTTTACCCTCAAGCGACAAAACTTTGTGTAGCTAGTTTTTTCGGACAATACGAGTGTTTTCAAACTTTGTAAGACGTTGTAAATGATTCCGCTATACATTGAAAGTGCAATAGAACTATCGCCAAACACGAGGAATAACGCGTGTCTTTTCAGCATATTCAGTTCTCATGTGCAGCATGTCACCCGTAATGAGGATTGTCGAACGGTTACTAGGAGCGTTACTTACTCATATTAAGCATATATTATCTATGGTGTGACGAAGTAAACAGAAGGTGAATTTATTGATACCTTCTTTCATGATTTTCTTGCCTTTTTAAAGGAACAGAGAAAGAAAAAGAAAGATAGGGAAGGATGAAAACAAACGTCATGGCACAGTGGATGAATCTTTATCGGAACAACAGTTTCGTAAATCGAACGCAATTATCTTTGTTCTATGAAATTTCTGGAGCTGTGCACCTAGTGCCAGTGGGTCTTATGGCAGGCTAGCAGATGAAATCCAGGTAAATTTAAAAATTGCTATAGATCAAAATATTTGACTTTTTGCTTTGTTTAACGAAGGTACAGCTGTAACAATTGGTTTTTTCGGCTAAAGCCTGTTGTAAGGTGGTTTTAGAAGTGCAAAAAATCCGGAAACCATATCGGTACTTGATGATAGTATTTTGGTTCTACAGATCAGATTTTGGGGATTACTGTATATTGCAAATTTTTCGAGGTAGAAAAGTTTCGCGGATGGACAAGGTACTTCAAATTTGCTGGAAAACTTTCACGGTTCGTTCAACCCGGTCAAAATGTGCTCACGTGCGCAAGCGATTTCATTAATTGAACGCATCTGCTTAATATTAATTTTAAATTCCAAGTAATTAATTATACGTATATATCACTTAACTTGACACTTTCTGAGCTTGGCAGATATAGGCAGTGTGGCTGTAAGATTGTATAAAGCTGGAAATCACACAATGTAGCTACAGTTTCAGCAATGCCGATGTACGGCGTGCTCGGATGGCATGCGTGGAAATTACACGTGAAATCTTATTAATAGCAGAGGAGTTCGAAATAACCAGCTATACATCGCATTGACAGTCCTATTTTCTTCCTGTAGTGTTTGACCGTGACATTCCAATTTAAAACTAGAACGAAAATGTTTTGCTGGAAAAGTTTCGCGGTCACCAATTAATCGGCAAAAACTTGCACCTCGAACAATTTGCAATATACGGTATGTAAGCTAAATTGAATAGCTTCAGATTACGTATCAAAATGTTTCTCCAATCCATATGCTACACATAATTTGAAGCCGTTCAATTCAGTTTACGTAACTCCCTAAAATCTGGGGATCTGTAAAACCAAAATACTATAGGAATTATACCAGACCCTTTTTTCCCCGCCCAAGGAAAAAGCAGTCTGGCTATGCGAGACTACGCTGTTAGAGTCTGGACAACTGACACAGCAAATTTGTTCACACTTCCACCCAAAGTTGGGTGGATGATGGTTAGTTAAAAGGCATGCTGCACCTTTAGATGTCTAGCAAATTTTTGTTTAAAGGCATGTGGCACATGTGGCATCTTTAGATATCTAAAACTCACAAAAATTTGCTAGATGCATGCCTTGTAGCTAATCATCACCCACCCAACTTTGGGTGGAAGTGTGAACAAAACTTGCTGTGTCAGTTGTCCAGACCCTAGCAGTGCCAGGCCAGGCACCTAAAGATGCTTCATTATATAATATTCGCTTCCCTTTTATGTTCGAAATGTTCGCACCACAGCCAACATAAGACTACACCATTCTTGTAATTGAGCAGTGAAACCTGACAACTTAACAATATCATTACTAGACAGATGCTAACAGCATCATGGGGCAAGCCTGAGTAAGTAAAACACCTGCTTATAGCTTGTGTTTGTTGGTCGGTGATAACGATCTCTTCTTTGCTGCAAGATGACTTGTCTTTGTTAGTGTGTGCGGGGAGCACACCTACACTGCATGGACTTATGCTGCCTATACCAATGTTGAAGGGGTGGCAGTGGTGGAAGGTTGACTTGAAGTAAGACTCACAGATTGTCCATGTCCATTTGTCATATTCTTATACAGCGCAGGCGCTCATTAGGCTTCACAATGAAAACATTGTTCCAAGAGTGAGGAGAACCGGTGTACCAGAAGTAACGTCTAACTATCACTTGAAATGGCCTAAGCATGAAAGGGAGGGACGATGGAAGCCCCCACACCTCACCCTGCACAAAAAATGATGGACATAGTCTGCCATATTGAGACACTTACTTTTTAAAATTAATTTCCTCTACAACTTTATAATGATTATGATATAGTTAAATTGTCAGAATGATGTAGTCCTGTGTTGGCTACAGTAAATTACAAAAGTGTATTGTTAGTGCTCATGGCGGCTAGAGAGAGAGAGATACGGGATTACAAAGGAAACACTAGAAGGGACGGAACAAAGGCTGAGCAGGAATTAACGGTAGTGAATGTAATTGGGTGGGCCTGAGCGAGCCCCGCTCTAACTTGGAGAGCAGTATAGTGGTTCGTGCGCAGAAAAGAATGATGGCAAAATCCGGCCTGCCCCACACTACTGTAAGTTTGGTAGGGTGGTTCATGTGCAATAATATACGGATAAATTGCATGAAATCCATACAAGTGCTTATGTAGCATGACAAAAATCCTACTTCGATTACTGGCTTTCCATATGTGGTTCATGCCACGAGAAATAAATGACAAAGATTACTGACACTCCATATATGATCATAGGGTGGTTCATGCCATGAGAAATAACCGGCGAAGATTACTGACACTCCATATATGGTCGTAGGATGGTTCATGGCATGAGAAATGAATGGCAAAGATTACTGACACTCCATATATGGTCGTAGTGTGGTTCATGATACAAGAATAAACGGGGAAGATTATTGATACTCCATTATATGGTTGTAGGGTCGTTCATGCCATGAGAAATAAACAGTGTAAATTTATACCGGTAGAGTACGGATAGTTTCTTATTGATAATGCACACGTACGTGGCAGTTCGGCTATCGAGTGAAAGTCGTTAACATGCACGATTCATTTTTATCGCAGCAAAAAGGTAATCAAAATATGATTCAGTGTGTGAATCAATTGAATGTAATGTTTTTGTAGTATGGTGAGAGACTAAGGAAAAGAAGGAAGTTGTGTGAGGCATTAATTAGAATATCACATAATCCACAGTGTGTGCACGGTACTCCAGCAACTCTCACAATTCCATAAGTTTATTTACTGTATAATTGTTGTACAGCTAAATGTTTAGCTACCTACCTATATGTTTAACTCCATGGGTCTCGGATTCTCAGTATAATCATATATAATTCAAATTCGCTACTATACCGGACTAGGCTATGGATCCACCTCCATATCTTCATGCATGCATTCTCAGGCTCACCCCATGATGCTGTGGGCATCTGTCTAGTATTAGAATGTTTTGAGTAAATACTGACATCTTTAGAGAGTTTTCTCCTGCATTCTCAAAGTTGTAGCCCCTCTTCTCCCTTCCATTGTCACTGCAACACAATTAACCAGTGAAATTTCTTACGACAAGGTGTCAGCCTCAGTGATGTTTTATCAGTAGATCCTTCAGTGATAGAGATTATAGACTACCTGGAGCAACATCCATAGGTGCTGCAGCTGACTGGTTCACTTATCCTTAGAAAACAGTTTAAAAACGTCCTAAGGAAGAATGTGGTACAATATCTGTACTTCACGGTACTGCGATATTTGGAAAATTGGGTATAGTTTGCATTAGCTGGTATTCAGGAATGGCAGTATGATTGGGTTATTGATTCTATATGGTAAGAACATGAAAAGGCCTGAAGCAATAAATACACAGCATTTGCATAATTATTTGCATAATTATTTACATAATTATTTGCATATGGTAGTGTGAACTGCCAATTATGGACCACTATTTATTATCGACCAGCATGATTTCCGCATATTAACTCGATTATTATCATATATGGAAACTTATTTATTAGCCTTTGTTTTAATATGTAAGCCTGACGAAACTGTGTAACAGAAATATATGTCACCAAGGACCAGTATAAGAATATAAGTGTGTAAGATATAGCCTATTTAGGCAGTAGTTATTCGGGTTCTCCACTGGCGTAACGTGCCGTCTATCAGAAGTGAAGCATGGAGGTAAACAAGTTGCTTCAGTGTGGACTTACAATTTCTCATGATGAATTTACACTGTAAACAGTAGAAAGGATCCACTGGTTGAGTGATGGAGGTGCTATAATCTTGAAAGTGAAGGCGGCAACTAACAATGGCGAAATGAAACTTTTTGTCAAAAGAAACCATCTGGAGAATGTTCTGCTGGATACCATGGATTATAGTGATAGCCATTCTTACCCTTAGCGATCGATTTATTTACTGTGTAAAATACTTAAATATAGTTTTTGTTTTGCTCATAACCCTATTATTACATTCACGAATTTAATGAATTTTTGTATGCAGATAGTTTAAACCTTGGGGTATCACGTGATATATCTTTGGAGGTACAGGAGTAATCACGCGTGTGGGAAAACTACGATATATGGAAGTGGTCGATAATTGGACTATGTGTGGTTGATAATATGTAGAGGTAGTCGATAATTGGCAATTTGCATGTGCTACTTCAACAGCGCACTGTCGGTAATCAAGTTGCTGCACGTGACTCAAGTTTTCGTCAGATGAAGAGAACGGATTACTGAATTGGTTTGTGAAAACTAGAAGTTTATCGGCCATTCCTGTAGGAAGTTACATGTAAAACTCGGTCCATAATTGGCAGTTTACGCTACATGTAACAGCTTAATCTAGTAGTGGTTGTATATTGCTGCTTCTTCTTGGCCTTGTGACTCACTACTGTGAGTCTTGTGGGACGTACTACAATGTGGACGTATGGTTATTTGTACAGTGGTTTGCGAAGCTCTTGCAATGGAATTCTAATATAAAACATTCATCTGATTGGCTATTTGTAGCAAAATAGCCAAATCATATCATACTATCAAACGAAATTGTCAACTTTGCAAGCCACTGCACTAAAATTTCTTTGCATGAGATTTGGATTCAATCCCATAGGCTTTATGCCAACCATGTTTGTAGAGTTTGTATTTTCTTTGTTCATGTAGGTGGTGCTATAACTGCTACTACTAATGTTGTAACTTTACACTATTTCAGAACTGAAAATGAAAGTACGTTAAATAGCTGGAGTACTGTACTTCAAATAGAATAAAGTATAAAGCTATGCTATACATGTAGCTAGCTATGTATATTGACTATATTATTGTATGTATCTATAGGGTGCAAAAGACCAGAGCTTCGTGATGTGTACAGGTATGTAGTACCAGAATATGCACACAAGTGGAGATACCTTGGAGCACTACTGAACTTTAAACAAGCTGAACTAGATATTATCTTCAGTAACTTTCGCAATGATGCAGAGGAATGTTGTAGGAGTTTATTGTCTAGATGGTTAGAGAAAAATGATGATGCTTCATGGGATCAGTTGTTATCAGCTATTGATGATCTTCCTGCTCTCCCTACAGTTGCTTTCCAAGGTGTGAATTATATTTAGTTAATTCTGTAAAGGAGATACTTCAGGTGGGCACTAATAACATGTGTCAGTCGTAAATAATGATTGCAAGAATCCATCATAAATAGAAGTACATAGCAAAACTAGGAGGTGCTTAGATACATGTCAGTACAACAGAACATTTGTTTTGACATGTAATACCAGATATTATGGTATGGCAGGAATTTATTGCGAGTCTTTTAATTTTGCAAACTTTGTGAACCTGGGACGCATTAGCAAAAATTGTGACCAGTACCCGGCTTCCATGTACAATTTATTAACTCATTCTATCACAAGAAGGCAAGGAGCTGCATGCATGCAATTTACCACAAATCTGTAGTTATTTATAGTCTTTCTAGCTAGTTGAATTGCCAGCCATTTTAGATAGTTTTTTGGAGGGTGTGGTGGTGGCAGGTGGGTCATGGCATTACAAAGTTTTACTGAAACACAGCTACATAAATAGCTATACCTGAGGCCTTTTTAGTCTTCAATTGCCCCAAAATGTAGTCAAATTGATGACTAAGGCAACTGTCCAGTCGTCTGGCAGTTTCCATATATTAGTAGCTATAGCTAGCTATATAAGTTATGCATGGTGTAAACTAAACAAATCAAGGTAGTTAGACTAATGCGATTACCACTGTAACTAGGCAGATGCTATAGAGCCGATTTGTGCAAGACCATAGACCTAAAATAGTTTTGAATGCATTAAACTAAATGAGACTAAACAAATTATAGACTAATGTGATTAGCACTATAATGTAATTCTTGCATTCCTCGTTTGTTTTCCTCTTCTCGTTAGCATCAATGTTCTCTCTGGCTGCTCTTTGTGCCGGCTACATCTTTTTCAGTCTGTCTAGCCTTACTTTAAGCACGCTACTGCGATGCTTCTGCAGGTCTGTTCATTTCAATTTTCATGTCATTTCTTTACCTTTTGCAGCATTGCTGTTTGGTTTAATTTATGAAGCCATAGATGCTAAAGGGTCGCCTGCATGATCGCTTTGTTTCTGTCTGTGTTAATTTGAATCATGAACCACGGAACCATTGTCCACACATAATAATGGATGGCACGTGGGATGATCGATTCCGTGTCTTTTCATGTTGATTTCAGGTAGCTATGAACCATGGAACCATCTCTAATTGCCAAATCATATCGTGGGGCTCGGTCAGGCTTGCCCCAATAACACTTGCATTCCTTTGCCACCAGCCAGTTCTTGTGTGTTCTCTTCTTGTTAACCTTCTCATTCTGACTATATAGCTGCTCTTTGTGCTACATCTATTTTTCTCTCTTGCTATCACTATAGCCTTTAGGCATGCTTTTGCAATGTTTCTGCAGTGTCCTTTCAACTTATGTACCATTTCTTTGCTAGTAATAGAGGGTGTCAGGGCAGCACGTGCAACAATTGTTTCCGTTTCTGCCAGTGTTAGTTTTGCGCATGACCATGGAACCACCTCTAATCACCAAATCATATGGTGGGGCTCACTGATGCTCACCCCAATTACATGTCTGAATTGGCAGTCAATGGTTTCAGTCTACTGAATGATTTTATAGTTATATATATAACATAATATATACGGTACCGCTCAAATGTAACATTGTACTCGCTCGCAATTTTTCCTTGAGTAAAGCGATTACTCGATAGAGTAATGAGTGAGTCTACAGAGCACTGACAACTTGAATGACGAGAAGTAATGAGTACTCGATATGGCGAGACTCCATATAACCTGTTTCGAGGACTATAACACGTAACACGATGAAAATGACAATTTGTTTGTAAAAACGATCGATAAAAGACACTGCCAAACCTGTACAAAAATCTTACCAATAACTGATCTACTAGTACCAGCGCGCACAGAACAACTGAACGCCATCTTCAATATGTGAGCACGTGGCAAATACACATGTGTATATACACTTTAGAGTGGTTTATTTTAGAGTCTATTGTAATATCAGCCTCGAGATCCTCATCGAGATCAGTTTAGCACTGAGCATTATGATTAGTCCTATTAGTACAATGTTTGACAAAAGTGGTGAGTCACATAGCCAGCTAGCCACGTATATCATTAGTTAACATGAAACTCAAAGGAGCAAGTCGAGTCGACTTGAGTGATGGTCTTTCATGAAGATATGTCCACACGAGACTAGCTCGAGCGAGTGATCCAGCTGCAGTAAGGTATCCGAATTCATCACTCGAGCGACAAAGCCAACACAGCCTCGAGTGATTCAGTTTAGTCAGTCGAGTCCTCGATGTCGGCCTCGACTCTCGTAGAATTTGTGCGAGTACTTGTAGAGAGAAGAAAATCGAGTATCGAGATTCGAGCAAAATACTTGCGAGTGAGTGCAATGTTACATTTGAGCCTCACCGTAGCTTGCTAGCTAGATAAATAATTTTTAGTTGTATTGCTGCTGTTATTGTTTAGGTGTTGGTACTGATGATGTGAGTATTGTTGCTGGTGCTACTAAACAATTACAGCAACATTTTATTAGTAGTAGGTTTTCATCATCAGTAGATGAATGGCCACCATATCAACCCAAACACTATACAACATTAGCATTTATTCATAACAAAGGTAAACACACTGATGCAGTGAGATTTTCTGTTGCACAAGAACTAGCAGTTGCTGGAAACATTAACCTGTCTCAGCCCTATAAACTTTCAGATTTAAATGCTAACATGACAAAAAATATTTCTGATATCTTTTTACCTATCAAAACTTCTGATGGGTTCTTTTTTGATCTTCATATTCTCATAGAAGGTGCACCTGGAATAGGAAAGACAGTTTTGGCTAAGGAAATTGCATATCAGTGGGCTAAATGTGAGTTATTGACATCAAAAAAGCTTCTTTTCTTAGTATTTTTGCGTGAGTGTTCGCAAACACCATTGAGGTCAATTGAACAATTAGTATATTATGTTTTTAAAAATGATGAAATGGTTCCACATGTTACCAATTATCTTTCAAAGACAGCAGGTGAAGATGCAATAATTGTCTTTGATGGATTTGATGAGTTGTCTGAAGACAATAGAAAAGAATCTATCATAATTGATATAATCAACCGTCGGATATTAGCTAAGTGTTGTTTAGTGATTACTTCTCGTCCTACAGCTTCATCAAGTCTTCATGGAAGTGTAGATCGTAGAGTAGAAATTGTTGGCTTTACTGAGGAAGATCGACTAGATTATATTCAAACAGCCTTAGAAAATTGTGAACAAGTCAAGGCTTTACAAAAATTTTTGCAGTCCAATCCTACCATTAATGCACTCTGTTATATTCCATTGAACATGACCATACTCCTCTATCTTGCTGAAGATGGGATAGATAAATTACCTAAAACTCAAACTGAAATCTACAAAAAGTTTATTCAAATGACTATTGTACGCTTTATTAAAAAATATGAAAATTGCAGCCTTATTATCAGCATTGATAAGCTGCCTCATCCACATGATAAATTGTTTGTAGAATTAGCAAAGCTTGCTTATGAAGCTTTAAAAGTTGATAAGATAGTTTTTACCTTACCTGAAATTAAGGAGGGTTGTCCAAACTTGACAATGACTTCAAGTAATTGGAATGGTCTTGGTCTTCTCAAAGCTGTTCAATGTTTTAATGTAGAAATGGGCAACGATCAGGTGACATTTCATTTTCTTCATTTTTCAGTTCAAGAGTATATGGCAGCATGGTATATTTCAACACTGTCTGGCAATAAACAAATCAAGTTACTCAAAGAAACATTTTGGGAACATCGTTTTTACAATACTTGGATCATGTATGTTGGTATAACTAGTGGAAGCACTTTTGCATTAAGACATTTTCTTTCTGGTAATCGGTTTCAGTTTTACTCTAAATTATTTAAAAAATCAAAAATATCCAATGAATATTTAAAAAACAAAATGAAATGTCTTCATTTATTTCAGTGCCTTGTTGAAGCTAACAAAGAAGGTATCATGAAGTCAGTGAATCAACTTTTTCAAAATAACCAAATTGATCTTAGTGACCAGACTCTGTTACCTAGTGATCTTAATACACTTAGCTTCTTTCTTGTTAGATCGATTAACAAAGAATGGGATGAACTTGATTTGTCAAATTGCAATATTGGAAGAGTAGGCTGCAATATCTTGTGTGATGGGTTCTTGGATAAAGGTGCTCGCTGTATAGTTACTATTAAAATGATCAATTTTTCATGCAATCAGTTAAACTGTTCTTCTTTAATACAGTTGTTTGGCTTGTTTAATTCTTGGCATACATCAGAAATAATCATTACTGATGAAGCAATACTCGACATTAAAACTGATAGTAAAGCAATTGAAGATATTGTTTTACAGTCAGATACACTAATGCTAGTTTTCATTGGATCATGTTTATATTCCAGAAATATACAATTAAATAAGATGGTTCATATTCTCTCAAATACAACAAATATTAAAAGTATGTATCTTTTAAACTGTAATTGGAGCTCAAGTGATTCTAAAACTGCAGAACTGCTGACATTGTTAGATAACCAGAAACTGGATAAAGTTCGTATAATTGGTCCATCCTTAGATATACTTTTCATCACAAAAATGGCAGTAATATTATTAAATAATAATGATTCTGTTAATATGTTTGTTTATGATCCCACTATGCCTGATGAAATTGCTGATGATATAAGCAGTTTAATATCAAGTTCAAACAAAGACATAACAGGTGTAATGCTAATAGTTGGCAGTAGTAAGGTCCAAGGAATTGTTAATACTAGTACGTTGAGTAATGAACTGTCTGCTTTAGAATTGTTCAATCTTGACACATATGTTAGATTGTTCAAAAGTAAATATAGTGTGTGCTCATGGAGAGATAATTTTAAAGGTAAAAGTTACAATAAAGAAAGTATTGTTTACACTTTTGTTAAAATGTTGTATATAATTAAATCTGATTGGCAATTAGAAATTGCTATGATAGAAAATGATGTTCTAATTGCAAACAATACAACTATAAGGAAAAATTATAATGGCAATATATCAATGATTTATTTTAGCAGTTGTAGTGTCTATCATATTAATGAATCATGTTCAGTTCTTCATAGTTTGAATAGCCCAACTTGTGTTACGTCGTTACATACTAAACTATTACGTAAACAATCTATACCTAATGAAGTATTCATTTATGGTGATATTGAAGATAGTCTTATGTATAGTTTGATTGAGTTAATATCACATCATCATCACAACATTTCAGCAACAATAGTTGTTAATGATGTAATAGTAGGAGTTCATCCTAACATTCAGCAGATTGCTCTAGCATTACAGCTACAACCATCACCCATCAAGTGGGTGCTATGCACTCCAGTTAGTGCCATTGTTTTTCACCAAGTAGTCGATACATTAGTTACTCTTCATGTTCAATGGATTATTCTGGAGTTTACATGCTGTGATATTGGTGATATAGAATATGAAGTTCTGTATAGAAAAATTATATGTATGAACCATTCACCAACTGTCAAAAAGCTAAACATTTCTTTTAATAAACTAAGTGTATCAGGGATACGTGATCTTGTAAGAATTATATTGATGTGTGGAGTTCAGGAACTAAATATTCATGGCACTAATGATGTTCTTTATGATTGTTTGATCAAGAACTTGACAAATAGAAATAATCATCAAAACAAATTTTTTCTGTCTATTACTTACAGTAACAGATTAATATATATTGTCTGCAATACAAGTTGGAATGAAATTGTCACAAAAAGGAATAGCCAAGTCTCTGAGTTGTATATGATAAATTGTGAGTTACAGTTATTAAATTCAAAAGAACTCGTTTCTTATTTGAATATATCACACAATTTATTGAAATTAAGTGTAATCAATGGAGCTGTATCTGAAACAGTTGTGTTGGGAATTTTAAAACTATTCTCAAATAAATTTGTTGAGGTATCAATAAGTAATGTTGGGATTACTGATGATGATAGAATGATAAGGTATCTACTCACAAGTTATCTTGATATAAAATTAAATCTTGTACTATCAACAAACCACTGGTTGTGTGTCTGTAATGCAACAAAATATCAGTTACATTTAATCCACCAGTATTTTGCACAGCTAGACAGTTATGGGATGAGTTTAATCAGGAAGCTTGAACAAATTAATGGAAATAAAATGTATATGCTTGAAAATAATCTAGTAACCTTAGTACGTCTTTGTGCTAAAGCACATCAAACAACAGGTGTTACAGATGTTATTGTTGCAATAAGTAATGTCACTTCTTTAACTGCAATTGAAATTGACAACTACAGTATCACTAGTGAAGCTGCAGATCATCTGGCAAACATAATTCACAACAACACTCAACTGCAAGAAATATCCTTGAATGGAAATAATCTCCAAACAAACAGTGTTACTAAAATTGCCAAAGCCTTGTACTGTATTCAAGGAATTTCTTTTTGTAATAATAATATTACTCATGATACAACAAATAATTCTATAGCTGCCGTTTCTAACATAACCCGCGGTGAGACCAGTCTTGAGATAACTGGCTCTATCATAACTACTAAAGCTGTGAACTCACATGATGATGTCACATTAACAAAATTGTGTATTTCTAATAATCACCTCACTGATGAAGCAGCAGATGATATTTCAACTGCTATTTCCTGTAACATTCATCTACAAGAATTAAATCTTGGTAATAATAATCTTCAAACACCAGGCATTATAAAAATTGCAAAAGGTTTACAAAAGATTTCATTTTTACAAAAATTATACATTAATCATAACAATATTACTGATGAAGCAGCAGATATTATTTCAACTGTTATTTCCTGTAATATTCATTTGCAAGAATTAAATCTTGGTAATAATAATCTTCAAACACCAGGCATTATAAAAATTGCAAAAGATTTACAAAAGATTTCATCATTAACAAAATTATACATTAATCATAACAATATTACTGATGAAGCATCAGAAGATATTGCAGCTGTTATTTCCTGTAGTTCCAAATTGCAGGAATTTGATGTAAGTGGAAACAATCTTCAAACAACAGGAGTTATTAAAATTGTAAAGGCTTTTAAAGATATTAGTACTCTAAGAAAACTATATCTTAGTAATGTGAATATCACTGATGAAGTAGTGGATGACATTGTAGCTGCTATTTCCTGTAATGCTCAAATAGAAGTGCTTGATGTCAGTGGAAACCATCTTCAAGCAGTGGGTGCAATGAAACTGGGAGAAAACTTACGGCATATTTATACACCTAATACATTGTTTATTAGTAATAACAATAATATTGTAGCAGATGATGTTGCTGCTGTTATTTCAGGTAGTGCATATTTACAAGAATTATATATTTGCAAAAACAATTTTCAAACAACAGATGCTAAAGGAATTTTAAAAGCTTTGCAAGGTATTTGTACCCTAACAAAAATACATTTTGGTAATAACAATATCAGTGATGAAGCAGCAAATGATATTGCTGCAATTGTTTCCGCTAATACCAAACTGAAAGTAGTCGAAATAAGTGGAAGTAAACTTCAAACAACAGGTGTTAAAGAGATTATGAAAGCTTTACAAGGAATTTGTACATTACAAAAGCTTTATCTTAATAATAACAATATCACTGAAGAAGCAGGAGATGATATTGCAGCTGCTATTTTGTGTAATATTCATCTACAAGAATTAAACCTTGGTAGCAATAAACTTCAAGCATCAGGTACTATAAAAATTGCAAAAAGTTTGCAAAAGATTTCATCATTAACAAAATTATACATTAACCATAACAATATTACTGATGAAGCAGCAGATGATATTGCAGTTGCTATTTCTTGTAATATTCATCTACAAGAATTACACCTTGGTAGAAATAGACTTCAAGCATCAGGTACTATAAAAATTGCAAAAAGTTTGCAAAAGATTTTATCATTAACAAAATTATACATTAACCATAACAATATTACTTATGAAGCAGCAGATGATATTGCAGTTGCTATTTCTTGTAATATTCATCTACAAGAATTAAACCTTGGTGGTAATAAACTTCAAGCATCAGGTACTACAAAAATTGCAAAAAGTTTGCAAAAGATTTCATCATTAACAAAATTATGCATTTACTACAACAATATTACTGATGAAGCAGCAGATGATATTGCAGTTGCTATTTCTTATAATATTCATCTACAAGAATTAAACCTTGGTGGTAATAAACTTCAAGCATCAGGTACTATAAAAATTGCAAAATGTTTGCAAAAGATTTCATCATTAACAAAATTATGCATTTACTACAGCAATATTACTGATGAAGCAGCAGATGATATTGCAGTTGCTATTTCTTGTAATATTCATCTACAAGAATTAGACCTTGGTGGTAATAAACTTCAAGCATCAGGTACTATAAAAATTGCAAAAAGTTTGCAAAAGATTTCATCATTAACAAAATTATACATTAACCATAACAATATTACTGATGAAGCAGCAGATGATATTGCAGTTGCTATTTCTTGTAATATTCATCTACAAGAATTAAACCTTGGTAGTAATAAACTTCAAGCATCAGGTACTATAAAAATTGCAAAAAGTTTGCAAAAGATTTCATCATTAACAAAATTATACATTAACCTTAACCATATTACTGATGAAGCAGCAGATGATATTGCAGTTGCTATTTCTTGTAATATTCATCTACAAGAATTAGACCTTGGTGGTAATAAATTTCAAGCATCAGGTACTATAAAAATTGCAAAAAGTTTGCAAAAGATTTCATCATTAACAAAATTATACATTAACCTTAACCATATTACTGATGAAGCAGCAGATGATATTGCAGTTGCTATTTCTTGTAATATTCATCTACAAGAATTAGACCTTGGTGGTAATAAACTTCAAGCATCAGGTACTATAAAAATTGCAAAAAGTTTGCAAAAGATTTCATCATTAACAAAATTATGCATTTACTACAGCAATATTACTGATGAAGCAGCAGATGATATTGCAGTTGCTATTTCTTGTAATATTCATCTACAAGAATTAGACCTTAGTGGTAATAAACTTCAAGCATCAGGTACTATAAAAATTGCAAAAAGTTTGCAAAAGATTTCATCATTAACAAAATTATGCATTTACTACAGCAATACTACTGATGAAGCAGCAGATGATATTGCAGTTGCTATTTCTTGTAATATTCATCTACAAGAATTAGACCTTGGTGGTAATAAATTTCAAGCATCAGGTACTATAAAAATTGCAAAAAGTTTGCAAAAGATTTCATCATTAACAAAATTATACATTAACCTTAACCATATTACTGATGAAGCAGCAGATGATATTGCAGTTGCTATTTCTTGTAATATTCATCTACAAGAATTAGACCTTGGTGGTAATAAATTTCAAGCATCAGGTACTATAAAAATTGCAAAAAGTTTGCAAAAGATTTCATCATTAACAAAATTATACATTAACCTTAACCATATTACTGATGAAGCAGCAGATGATATTGCAGTTGCTATTTCTTGTAATATTCATCTACAAGAATTAGACCTTGGTGGTAATAAACTTCAAGCATCAGGTACTATAAAAATTGCAAAAAGTTTGCAAAAGATTTCATCATTAACAAAATTACGCATTTACTACAACAATATTACTGAAGAAGCAGCAGATGATATTGCAGTTGCTATTTCTTGTAATATTCATCTACAAGAATTACACCTTAGTGGTAATGAACTTCAAGCATCAGGTACTATAAAAATTGCAAAAAGTTTGCAAAAGATTTCATCATTAACAAAATTATACATTAACCATAACAATATTACTGATGAAGCAGCAGATGATATTGCAGTTGCTATTTCTTGTAATATTCATCTACAAGAATTAGACCTTGGTGGTAATAAACTTCAAGCATCAGGTACTATAAAAATTGCAAAAAGTTTGCAAAAGATTTCATCATTAACAAAATTACGCATTTACTACAACAATATTACTGAAGAAGCAGCAGATGATATTGCAGTTGCTATTTCTTGTAATATTCATCTACAAGAATTACACCTTAGTGGTAATGAACTTCAAGCATCAGGTACTATAAAAATTGCAAAAAGTTTGCAAAAGATTTCATCATTAACAAAATTATACATTAACCATAACAATATTACTGATGAAGCAGCAGATGATATTGCAGTTGCTATTTCTTGTAATATTCATCTACAAGAATTAGACCTTGGTGGTAATAAATTTCAAGCATCAGGTACTATAAAATTGCAAAAAGCTTTCAAAAGATTTCATCATTAACAAAATTATACATTAACCATAACAATATTACTGATGAAGCAGCAGATGATATTGCAGTTGCTATTTCCTGTAATGATAAATTATAAGAAGTTGACATAAGTGAAAATAATCTTCGATTATCAGGTGCTATAAAAATTGCAAGGGATTTAAAAGCTGATACTGAGCTATGTATACAGCCTATCAAGCTATATGACATCTAGCAATAAATTATAACGTGATTGTGAGACTAAGAATTTATATATTTTATGTACGCATACACAATCTTACTACTTATGTAGCTAAACAAAGAGTGTTTTGCTAGTATTGTATCTAGTAATCTTATGAGTAATAGTAAAAACTAATCAAATTACTTGTATTGTTGGGGTGAGCCTGAGTCATATATGCATAAGTGTAGTATGACAGCTAGAACATGAATAAACATACAGCTAGCTGTATCATCATAAGTATGGTAGTAGCTACTTAATAGTAGGGTTGGACATGACAAACATGGCGTCCCAATTTTCACAGGAAAAGTTTCACTGATGAATTGTATCCGGATAAACAGTGGAACGGCATCCAAGCAGGACTCAGTGACAGCACATCACGGACCACCGTTCGCCTACGCTGTGGGACACTTTGGTCCGCCATTGCACCATTCATGTACAGTTTTAGTCCACGCTTTCTCCATATGTGACATGATACACATGAACTAACCTTTAAATTACTCCTAGTTTAATATGAAAGAAACAATATAATTATATAGGAATTTTTGTTACTCGCTCTACACTTATAATTAAGTGTATATAGTATCTATGGTAATCTCTTTTCTATGGGGTGCCATTTGTCCCAAATCCGTTTTGCCGGTTACTTGGATATCTACTCAAGTAACAATCGCATTTGATATTAGTGACAACATGATTGATGAAGTAGCAGATGACATTGCAGTTGTTATTTCCCATAATACTCAAATAGAAGTGCTTGATGTGAGTGGTAACAATCTTCAAGGAATGGGTGCAGCTACAAAAAACAACATATTTGTACACCTAAAACATTGTTTATCAGTAATAACAATAATATTGGAGCAGATGAAGTTGCAGATATTATTTCAGGTAGCTAACCCATGTTTACAAGAACTAGCTACATAGTACATTTGCAGAAACAATTTCCAAACAACAGGTTCAAACATAATTATTTGCAAGATATCAGTATATTTGTACCCTAACAAAACTACATTTTTCTAATACCAATATCAGTGATGAAGCAGCAAATGATATTGCTGCTGTTAATAAGAACTTGAATAAGTGGAAATGAACTTCAAACAACAGATGCTAAAAAGAGTATGAAAGCTGCAGCACTAAGAATTTATACATTAAAAAAGTTTTATCTTAATAAACTGAAGATGCGGCAGATTGCATTGCAGAAGTAATTTCTTGTAGTACTCATCTACAAGAATTAAACCTTGGTAGTAATAATCTTCAAACATCAGGTACTACAAAGATTGCAAGAAGTTTACAAAAGATCAGTTTCATCATTAACAAAATTATGCACCAACTATAATAAGACTACTTTTGAAGCAGCAGCTGCTATTCATGTAATATTCGTCTACAAGAACTTGACATTGCTAACAATTGTTTTATGGCATCAGGTGCTATAAAAATTGCAAGAAGCTTGCGAAAGGTTTCAACATTAACAAAACTACTTTCATGGGGACTTTATCACTGATTTTGCAGCAGCTGATATCACAACTGCTACCTCCTGTAACATTCATTTACAAGAATTAAACATTAGTAACAATGATTTTACACTACAAGGTGCTTTAAGAATTGTAAAAGATTTCAACATTAACAAAACTGTGCTTTCATGGTAGCTAACTGTATCAATGATAGCAAGAAGATACACAAAATGTACTCACATGACAAATCTATTGCTGACGAGGCAATAAATGTTATTGCAACAGCTATTTCTGTAACAACGATCTACAAGAATTAAATCTTGGTAGTATTGGTCTTCAAACATCAGATATTATAAATATTGCAAAAGGTTTGCAAAAAGTCTCATCGTTAACAAAATTATATTTGTTGTAATGATATTATTCATGAAGCACCAGATGATATTGCAACTACTATTTCCTGTAATGTTAATCTACAAGAACTAAACCTTGGTGCTAATAACCTTCAAGCATCAGGCACTGATGATGCAACAGAAGATATTGGAATTGAATGGTAATCTACAAGAAGTTGACCTCCTTGGAACAAATGAAGATTTCTTCCTGTACTAGTCATCTTACCATTGGAGTAAACATTTTTATTTTATAGCATTACAACTGAATCATATAGTTAAAACTTGGTTAATAGCTATTTTCTCCCCAATTAATGTATGCCCTGTATATCTGTAACCACCTATATATTATTTATGCCATAGCTGGGAATAAAATAAGAATAATGGGTCAAAGTTCAGGAAGGAATAATAGGTAAAATTTTGAGCATATTAGGCTCAGCCCTAATGATAATATATATAGCTACTCTTTTGTGTGTTAGCTACTGCTTAAATTGTAACAAACAACCAATTATTACTAATTTTTAAAACCTATATGCATAAATTATCACAAAATTTAGTCACTATATCATCACCTATTATTCCTACTTATTCTTGTAATTTTATTGTATATATCGGTGATAATAATGTCCACAATACATACAGTGACTATTATACTGGTGAACAGGATATTGCCAGTGCAGACTTTTCTTCAGAATCTACATGAAATATTGAGATTATTTCATTACATTTACCCATTGCAACTTCCAATTATTCTTGTATTATGCTCATGAATGTCCTATTATTCCAGAATTATTCATTAAAATTGTAACCTATTATTCTCAAAATTATGCTGGCATATTATGCTCAGGCCTAATTATTATATACATATGCTGGACCGGACATAGCTAGCTCCTGGTGCATGTTAGCAGAGATTTGATCTTTATGGTGGGGTATTTGACCAAAACTGGTTGTACGTGTAATTAATATGCCCCACAATAGGGCATTTGAAAGCAAATATGTAAATCCCTAGTGGGGGAATACATTGATAGGTGCTGGCATAACACTTCACGATTGGATAATGCTTATGCTTAGAAATCATCTTATTACAGTGATCATATAGCTAACTCCCAAACTTGTGATCACTCTCCCTCTCTGCATGTTCGTGCAGCTTTATTTTTCATAAAAGAATCTAGATGATGCTCTAGATCTATGGAGGCACATCAATATTGTGGAAAGATACAGTTAATCCAAATAAATTCATTCACAGATGTGACACCGTCAATGCATTATTACTGATAACAATACAGACGTTTGATTGATCAATATTTTATATGCTGTAATATACAACCATTACTAATACTTTGCATAGGAATGATTGAGAAGTATGGCTCACGTTTGTGTAAATGTACCCTACACTAGTTACCATGTAGTACAAAATTTTGACGAGGAAAAACTTTTGACGAATGAAATATTCACAAAACTTTGACGAATTGATAGGCCATCAATATTTCCCGTCAAGCTTTGCATTATACAGTATATACCAGAGCAAGAATGAGGTTCAGAAGTGCCTAGACAAATCTCAAAGTTCAGAAACTAATGTTCAGAAAATGTCAAATGTCACACTGTTATATTTCATGCATCATTTTATTTAGTACAATTTAACAACTGGATTATGAAGTGAAACTTACTATTGTCATTAGTAAAGGAGGGAAGATAAAAACATGACAGATGTTATTGTATCACTGTATCCTCCTTATATCCTCACTCTACATATACATGCACACATGTGTGTTTTGGGTTCGAAGTATTTCTAAGTACAAATATTTCTAATTACAAGAATTCTTTTCAAGTCACAGATTTGACATAATTAAGTGCTTTCTCTTTGACAGCCAACACAGTTGCTTCATTACCATACTGTTCCTCAAATGTTAAATAACGTTTGAAGAAAAATTTCATCCTCTTGCTGGACAACTTCAAGTGAATCGCCCTTTCAAAAAGCTCCCTATATGAGAGCCATAACAATTACATCCATAAAACAACTAAACATTTCAAGGGAGAAAATTTTGCATTGCTCATACTCAGAATCAAAACTTTTATCCATTCGGAATTTAAAGAACCCTTATAGATACTTTTTATGTGGATCCACAAAAATTTCCACAAAATTTTTCTCCCTTTGAACATTTAGGTAAGAGTCTCTCACTTACAATGTTAAGTGCCTGTGCTAGATTATTAGCACAGGTGCTTATTCTACATTTACTATAGTAAACATGTTACATACGTGCTATAGCTACCTGACATGGCTGAAGTCTTCTTGTTTAATGAGCAGGTCAATGTACACAGACCACACGTCGACACGTTTGGGATAGTTACGCAGAACACTCTCCAACATTGTCTTGCCTCGTTCAACATCTCCATATTGGAATTCATACTGGGAAAACTTCACTATCACATTAACATCTGTACAATAGACACATCTGGTAGTTCACTACATACTCCTGTGTATATACTGCAGGAACATTTAATATTCACTGGGAAAATTATATTATCAACTTATCTAACCACACTTCACTTCACATACAACTAATCTTATCAAGCACAATATAAAATGCATTGCCCATATCTCAAGGCCTTCTGCCTGCATGATACACACTGATTCTTACGTTGCTTCTTATGAACAGCCTTCAAACTCTTCTCCAGTATTTTTCTGGCAGCATCAGGCCGACCCTGCTTCATAAGGAATAGTCCATACTGTGTCCACACACTAGCAGTATCCTTGAACCTTTTTGTCATTGTCTGATACAGTTGCTCAGCAAGCTAACAATAAAAGTGTAAGAGACTGTTATACACTTGTACTCTTGTTTGCCTATACAACCTCATATTTTTCTGAGTTTTGGTAGATGGTGACAAGTTTGAAGAATACATCAATTGGTTCATTTTGTCGCAATGCTTCATCGAACACTTTCAGTAAAGCTTCCTGGGTACCATAGAGATTCTCCAGGTTAAGAAGTGCCACCCATATGTTCAATTTCTCTTTCTCCTCTCTGAGAAATAAAAGATTTTTAGTTTTTACTACAGGACAAGCAAGTAATAAAAGCAAGCACTAAAGTTAGCCATGTTTCCAAGACAACATCACAGAAATTTATAATCACCATTCTCAAATATAAGTTACTTATAATGGTCATTGTACACAAGTGAGGCTTAACCGACCTGAATGAAATTGTTTGTAGGGCCCTCTGGCCAATTGCTCGTGCTTTATCAATTTCAGTGGTGTGTATATAGAATGCCATATAGTGCATCCAGAGCAACGAGTCATTGGGGGCATTCATCAATAGACGGTCAAAATCCTCAGGACCTTGTGGAGCACGATCAACATCAAGTAATGCCTGCTCAGTCTAGAATGAGAGTTAAAGGATCAAGCAGTTTTTATTATCACTGCCTTCTTACCTGAAAGAGCCTTTTCTCTTCAGCTAGTTTATCAGCTCGCTTCTGTCTCTTTGTTCTCTTTTTTGTTGATACCTGCTACAAATATTGATAAGGTTGACAACTCTGTGTGTGTGTGCGTGTGTATGTGCGGATGTGGGTGCATGAGTGTGTGCATGCTTGCGTGGACTGTGTACCTCAACATTTTCATCCAATGCTTCACTTTCATCACTGCTATCACTGCCACTGTGGTTGACAGTGACACTATCAGATGTTTTCCAATTAAAGCCTACTCTGGTAGTAAGTCTTGCATGCTGTGGTTGGATAGTAATCTCATTGTCTTCTTCTGAAGATTCTGGTGATTCACTTGATGAATATACCATTTCTTCTTCTTCACTTTCTTTCTCAGTTACAAGTGTTTCTGTCTTGCGTTTTTTCTTAGCCAAATCTAAGTCACTCACTTCTTCTTGATTGGCATTACTTCTCTTCCTAAGTTGCCAAGCTTTTTTCTTAGACTTGGAATTTACATCTGACTGCCTCAAGGACAACTCAATTTTTTGTTCCAGTTCTGTCAAACTAAACCAATCAGACTGATACATAGGTGCATATTATATTAATGCACCATACAGCACAATACAAACTTTGGTGATAGCAGCTGTTTTAAGAACATAAAGCTACCTGCTAACTACTTCAAAAGATTTTGTTTTCAGTAGTACGTATATTAGCTTTACTAGAAGTGATTTTTATTAACGCTCACTTCACTTGCAATACCACTTGTACAAAAGAATTTTGGGAGATAAAATTTTGGTAGATAGGGTAACTGCTAAACCCGCCAAAGTTTTCTCCTGTCAAAATTTGCACTATGCAACAGAAAATCTACAACACATCACACACTCAGTCATTGCCTAAGGAAATGCATTAAAATATTCTATAGCCACTTGTAAAATATAGTTGTCTTTGTAATTAGAGAGCGAATATGGTACACTATCAACATACCCAATGACTTTGGCTGTAACTAGGGCACCGACTCTGTACAGTGATTTGAAATCTTTGACATATCGATCAGTGATGTTACCAATCTTCACCCTGCCAGTAACACTTCTACCAAGCCTGAGAGAAAACTAAAAATGTACCACTGCAAAGTATATCTTGTACCTTATGAAATATCCCACGTCTGTTTTAGACTTTACATAGCCTCTCACAGTCATGCCAACCTTGAGGTCGCTGATGCTTGTGATTTCTGAATCTTTAATGTCACCAGCTTCTTCCCCTAGACGTGATTCACGCAGCGAGAGATCAATTCGGCCATCATCCACACCCACAACACAACACCTGTTCACACAATGATCACATCTTCTCTTAAAATATTTAAACCAAAGTTTGTGACTACAAAGCTAAAGGGAATACTCTGAATCTGTGTGCATGCGTGAAGGCAAACATCCATCAAAACACCCAGTTCCATTGTATACATCAATCCCACTTTACATGTAGTACTGTATTATAGTCATACTATTGTATATACACACACTTAATGATGGAGTAAGTTGTTGAATGGCCAAAAGGATCATCAGTGTAGTCGTCCGAAGCATCTGTAATGTCAACTCTCCCCAAAAGGCTAGCACCAAAGGAGACCAACACACACTCCTCCGAGATTATCTTCTTCACCTGTCCCGTCACTATGTCACCAACTGCAGGCTGTTGGCAATCACCTATAAAAAACCACAAGTTAAAAAATGACAGATTTTTCTTTGTCACTTAGCAGGATTCTGGCTAGAGTGGTGATCTAACATGCACTAAAGTTAACATAGACTGTGTAGGGCTATTTAATACATGCATCAATAATTTATGTAAGTGTTCTGGTCGGTTTTAAGAGGTACTGGTCGGTTTTGAACCACTGCCGACCAGTGTGGGCAGAACACTGAATTAGCTACCAACTAAGCACAGAGTCAGAGGAATACAAGTGATTTACACTACACTCACCTATCAGTGACAGAACTGGTTGTTTATCATTGACCTTCACTACAGTGCAGTGTACACACTGCCCAATGGTAAAGTACAGGTTGGGACTTGCTAGCACCTGGTAAGTGGGGCTGAAATCACGTGATACTTTATACATAAGCAATGTACTAACCTCAGGATCATTGGAGATCAAAACAGTGGGCACCTCCCCTACCAGCGAGGGAGTTAAACAGACAACCAAATGTGTCTTGGTAATCTAAATAGTTTGTAAGCCTGTACTATTGCTTAAATACAGATTCTTTTACCATTTTGACAAAGCCATTGATACTGGTGCCAACAGATAATGGTGGATTGAGAAGATAACCAAAATCAGTCACACCCTTAACAGCCATCACACTAAAACAACATACATGTATCATAGAGTAATGGGTATGTATATACCTTGGCTTCATAGACAACTCCAGTAGTTGAGTAGAAGCACCGCTCTTACTAGCTAAACTGAAATACATACAACATATCATGTATACTCTCCTGTACTATGCGAATATACTACATGAATATATAGCTGATATAATAATGACGTAACTATGATGTAAGGTATGCAGTAATTAATGTATGCATGTTTTACTGTATAATTCAAATTTTTGTGTGACTAAATTTCTGCAAAAATTCAAAATAGGATTTTCACATTTTATATTCACAAACCAGATAGATTTTACAAGGTATAAGTACAAGTTATTCATAATTTCCATGAAGACAACTTTTCTTGCAAAATTCGCATCCCACAAAAATTTTGGCGGACTACATGATATTGATTTACCATTGAAATTCTTGTGTGCACTATTCTAGCAATCATGGTATTGTGTTACCATCATAATTGTATATCAATTTAAATGATAGCATTATACACAAACACACTGCCCACCTACAGTATATATGTATTATATACGGATTGTGAAAACGTACATAGGAACACATGCAAATACAAGTGTGAACCAATAGAATGACCATATAACAACAGCTGACATTCACAGACTATAACACAATGCACACATACAGCCAGTACAAATATTGTGGTTGATTTCATATCAAAATGAAATCATTGACTTACTCAGTTACAAGACGCTCTCTTATCATAATCACTCTGGCCTTGACGATATCATTATTACCATATTTGGAAAATGGACTTTCAGTTAGATCCTAATAATGCATATTATACAAACTTATGTGTGTATGTACGTGTGTGTGTGTGTGTGTACGTGTACGTGTGTGTGTGTGTGTGTGTGTGTGTGTGTGTGTGTGTGTGTGTGTGTGTGTGTGTGTGTGTGTGATGTGTGTGTGTGTGTGCGCGCACGCATGTACACATGTACACAGGTACAATATACATACTTTCAGTGGTTTGTCAAGCACTTGAGTAATGTGTACTCGGCCACGTATTAAGCCAGCCCTAATGTCTATTTGTAGTTGCTGTACATTCTTCACACTAAAACATGTACAGCACAGTAACAAAGCTTAGTACACTGCTTGAATAGCTCACATCACATCGATGATGTCACCAGTTTTGATATTCAAGAGATCACGTGATCCGGTATAACTGACTTTGTCCTTTTCACGCATCATCATGACAACAGGTGGACCAATTAGCTCACCAGCCAACAAAGTTGCTGGACTAAAGAGACAAAATAAAACACAAATTCAACACTGCACATGGCACGACACTGGAGGGTGCATACACACTAAACAATAAATTGGTATATCACATGCTGTGTGACTACATAATAACAGCTTTTAGCAGATATATATTTTTTAGTGGTGCTTAGCTGTTTCTAATACATATACTTGTAATTCTGTCATAGGCTTAGGCATTGTTTCATGTTGTTTACATGTATTAATGGCCAGCATCATATAAATGATTCATAATGGTAAAGTTATCTAGAGTACTTTCCTATATGTAATATCTTACAAACTGAGATATATGCTTATGTACCTGCAAACTGTAGCTCTAACTAAAGCACCAGGTTTGATGAACTTCATGTTAACTGGAAAAGTCTTCATTTGTCCCTACAACACACAAAACACACATACACACATAATTGTGCACATAAGTTACCGTATCAAATAGTCCATAAACTATCATGTGACCACTGAGTAATGTACAAGTACCCATGATGTAATGTGATGTCACTAGTTCAACATGTACCATCACTGCATTACTTGATTGTAACTGTAGCATACATGTTGTCATGGTAACAATAAATCCTTCTACAGTGGTGACTCACCTCAGCCAACTGTAGTTTTCTGTGTTTTGAGAATGTACTGTGGTCTCTAGTTGACGATTTCTTCTTTTTCTTCAACTTAGCAGCTGCCTCTAACAAGTCAGGAGATAGGCTGACTGTTGCTGTGCCATCTTGTCTGACCTCCATGACACAACAATTGATCTTGTCACCTTCATTACACTCTACATTGTGATCAACATTAGTGAAATATATAAACACAAGTGAAAAGTACAGATGGATAAATACTATAATTATGTACACAGCATGTATATATAGCCCCAATAGGTCTCTTATCTCTACACGCTTTAGTCTGTTTGGAATGCCATTGAAGGTATCCTCACTAAAAGACCTTACCTTTTGGTTCATTTGATGTGTGTGTGTGTGTGTGTGTGTGTGTGTGTGTGTGTGTGTGTGTGTGTGTGTGTGTGTGTGTGTGTGTGTGTGTGTGTGTGTGTGTGTGTGTGTGTGCGCGTAGTGTATATGTGTGTGTGCACATGTGTACATATACATTCATGACTATTAAGGCGTCCAAATTTCAGAGTATAAAGAAATTCACTGTATAAACATGACAACTACTGTACCTTCTATGTTACTACAGTAAGCAGATCCAGTGAGGTCATTTCCGAGCTCTAGCAAGATCAACTGCTGATCATCCTTTACCTGTAGAACCTAACACAACAACACATAAACCATAATATATGCCATTGTGACTGAGCAATCAACATGTGCTCACTGTGCCTTCCACACAGCTTCCAGGAGTGAAATCTGATAATTTATCTTTCAACACTAAATGCATACAAAAAACCTCAAAAATATTCCCAGATAATATTTATTTTAAATAGTACTTGAAATACTTTTCAGGACTTCTTCTCGTTCTTTTAGGTAACATTCAAACTGGGACAATAGTGATTTTGACCAATCAGAAAATAAAGATGGTTCTCTGGATATTTGTAAGTCAGAGCATCGAAGGGTAACCAGAAATCTCTGCTTCTCTCGATCTAGCTCCATCACCTGGAAATATGGTACATAGGTTCTCTTCACCCATGATAATTCTATAGCTAAGTCAAGTGACAAACCTTTCCTCTCACACTCTGTCCTTCCTTGTACACAGTACTACCATCAGACACAAACTCATCCTTCAAATACTGTTTACATGGGTCATATTAACACCATGACAACCAGGAATACATACCTTATTGGGTGCTAAGGCAACCAGGTTGTCAACAAACTCAACAAAACAGCCATACGGTAAACACTTCTTGATGAAGCCATTCAATATCATGCCGGGCTATTTTATATCATAAATATTGCACTAGCACTTGAAACATTCATTACCTGAAGATCAGAAAAAGTCGTCAAAGTGAAGCCATCTTCATCCTCTGTGAATTTTACAAGAGAATTCTTTTTTGTGACCAACTAAATAATAATAATAAACACACATACCAATAAAACTATACAACCATTTTCAACATCAAGAGTAGATAATAGATTATGCTCTTGTATAATTTAGCAACCTAATGCCTGAGGGTATTCAAACAAGAACTCATACTCTCTAGAGTTTTATTCATTAACAGTAAACTTACTGTTGGTCGTGAAGGCAGTTTAGGACACACGATCATTACATCTGATAGCTTGTATGGAGCAGTTGCAGTAGCAAACTCTACTTGTTCTCGATGAATATCTAACAAGAATGGGCAAAGCTCCAAGTGATCTGACAGGTGTGCCAAAGGCAGGAACGCTCCCTCTCTTGATGGCCACAGCTCCAGAGACAGTCCCTCTGGAAGCACAGCCGTTACAACAGCGTCTGTGATCTGTTGTGTAGAAAATGTTATATGCCATGTATCACACATTTACACATGCATGCGCACACACTTACACACACATGCGCACGTACACACATACGTACATGTACACACACACTCATGTCCTGTCCTGCCTGTCCACTACCCCTAAGGGTCACGTGGCCTTCCAAAAGAGGAAGGGGCAAGAACAGGCCACCACACTGCCAGTGTACACACACACACTCATGTATACTCACATACACGTGCATACACATACACATAAACACAAACACTACACACTTGTCCAGGAGAGTAACTACTTTCTTCGACTTTATCATCACCCTTGTAATAAAACATTGAATAATGTAACACATTTATCAAAACACCTTTAGTGTCAATGCTAGTCTTTTGTTAGTAGGATCACACTCCAACACTCTACACTGCACTACTTGTCCTACTGTAAAAGCACTACTAGGGTCAGGAATGAACTGAGAACTGTATTGAAACATAAGTAAAATAAGTAAATGATTCATCATTGATAAACTATTAATATAAATCACCTCAGCTCTGGCTTCCTCACTATCCCTCGGACATTATTGAAGAACTGGACTAGACAGCCAAACTCTTTCACTGCTACCACAACTCCGTGATGGGTCCCACCAGGCTTGGCATCTTCATAACCAGCTAGTAGAGGTAAGGGAGATTCTACTAGAGTCTTTTTGTGGGTCAATAATAATCTCTTATTGGCAGCATCCACATGTAACACCTGTACATACATACATAATGAAATGATCACAACCACGCTACATTTGTCAGAGATGGCAGAAGTAAATAAAAATTGGAGGGACTGATTGGTTAATGATATGATAAAAGTTATGCTATCAAAGGGGTGGTGACTGTTATATTAGAGTATTTCAAGCATACACTGGCTGTGTATGACATCACAATTCATTATTTTGGAGGGGCTCTGCTACTGCAATTTTCCAAGTTGGGGGGGACCAGCCCCTCCCTTCCACCACACTGCTTGTAGTGGTGACACTGATCAGAGCTTATGATAATGGCCAGTTAGTCATCAGACATTTTCTGACCAAATTCAATATTCATCTGACCAAATTACATTTGATCTACCACATTATCGATAGGGGAGCCATTGAACATAATAGGAAAGAAATGTCCCACCAATTTATCATGAATACTATTGTTGTTCTCACTCTACAATCCACTGGTGTGCCTTGCTTTAGCTTCTTTCCAGGGTGCTTTAGCTTGCTGTTGGCAAGGTGGAGGGTTGGACATAATCCTCTGATGTACTCGGTTAACCGTACAAGCATCCCATATGGTTCATGATTCATCACTGTACCCTATTGTGTATGATGACAGTTACTGTGATGTGTGTATAACACACATAGTGACACACACACATACATGTACACACATGTACATATACACAGACTGACAGACAGACACATACACACACATCAACATACAGTCACTAGTTGTCCTACAGTAATATCATTGTACTTCATAAATGGCCTCTCCAGTACAGACCTTTAATCACACAAACAAACAGTAAAGGTCACTCTAATACAGCACAATACACACATACTTCTGTAAGCTCACAATCACAGCATTATCAATGTAGTTGAATTGTACTACTCTGCACGGGTGACTACGTCCCACTGAAAATTGTTTACCAAATTTGCTGATCCTTTCCTCACTAACCAGTGATATCTAACAAGACAAGACACTGCTAGTCATTATCACCATGATATGCCATATACATAGAAATTTTCATGGATATTTGGTTACAATCTGCAAAATTCTATCATATGAAGGAATAACACAAAATATTTCAAATATTTCATATAAATATGACTAAGGTGGGACAAGAGGAACGATGGGTATTCACGCCCTAGGCTAACACTTGCCCTCTGAAGTCAGTGTAATATTTTCTTATATTCGAGATTTTATGAAATTTTATAAAATTTCCAGGTATGCTTCCTTACTGGTGCATATCCTCTCATGCTGTCACCAAGATCAAGCATCAAGGCACTGGAACTGTCCATGTGAACTATTGTGGCCTTTTCTATGATATCACCAATTTCCAAACTGGGAATCTGGGGAATTCCTTTCACAACATCCGGCAACAGTGTCAAGCCAATGTTAACAGTGGCTCTATCCACCCACAACACACGAGCCTTGTACTATAAAGATCACATACTAAGTTATTCATCCAATAATATTATGTTTCATATGTTACTACGTATTAAATGTGAGTATTAAAAAACAAAATTTGAAATGTACGCATGTTCATTTTAATGCTAAAAATTAATACTGTTAAAACTAAAATAAGTACCCAAAATAATAGTGACCTTAAGATGCAATAGCACATGCTCACCTTTTTCTTAACAACAAATCCTTGAGTGGTATAAGTATCAGTAGGAAGGTGACGAATACTCACACGAGCTTCAAATACTCCAAATATTGTGAATAATAGCCCATTAGCAGTGACCTGGATGACACAAGACATACTTACATACGCTGGCTGTATATATAACCGTTACGAGTGATCACCTCTTTGAGTGTGGCATTGACTAACAGGCCTGGAACAATGTCATTGATGGTCAAAAGGTGGTCGGCACCACTGACCTGTAGTAATACAGTAATACTGTTTGAATCACTCTATTGTATACGGCTTGTAACTGAAGACGTAATCCCTTTATTATTGTATATTTACTCCTGTGCAATAGGAATTCGAGGGCAATAAAATTTGTGAATGTACAAGGAAGTGATCAGACACTTGCCTGGACAATTTAAATTTAACAAGTCAACACCAATGTGCTACTATTATTCCATAAGATGGACATACGTAAGCAGTGAAAACAAACAGACAGACAGACAAAGACAAATACCAGAGCTGTGTACACTTGATCCGGATTAATGGTCACTGGGACGGATCGGCTGTTAGCACCCGGCAAAACAAGGCACGACATCACCTGACCTTCCTTCAGTGGCTTCCCTAAGTACATCTATGTTACCATACATGGTACGTGTATGTTCTCTAACCATTGTTGTAGGTTTTGACAAACTGTTGTGCATTTTTATTTAAGAGAAACCCAGTTTTGTTACTTGACAACCCAAACGATACAATGTAACCATGGTCCTCTGCACTCTGTATCCAAGCACTTAAAACCTATAAACAAATGGTAAGATTTATAACAAACTTTTCACTACCTTACCATTCCTTGTTTGACACTGGAGGCTGTGATGTTAGCGTTGACTACAGCTGGGTCAATGCTAACTGATACTTGTTTCCCCTGGATACTAGTCACGCTGCATGGCAACAACATGCCAGGATAAAACAATCGATCCAATGAGGGTAGCTTGGTCATGGCATCATTGTCCTGAAAAAATTAAATACAAAGAGTATAATATATACAAAGAGTATACTAGAACTATTAACATGTGTATACCATGCCGTATAGCTGGGAGATTTTCGAATGTGAAAATTTTGAAAATCAGCTTCACCTATGCATTTTTGGAGATAACATTTTCAAAAACAACTGACCATGCAGTGATTCAAATTTGGAGAAGATAAAAGCACTCCAACATTCCGAAATTTATATTTGAAAGGTGCTGGGGTTTTCAAAATTTATATTCTAGCCATACAGTATAGTGGGAAAGTTTGGCAGAGAAAAGTCTGGTGAATCTGGCAAGTCACGAGTGAGTTGACAACTGAAAATTTTACCTGTAATTTTACTTATAATTATTGGTTATGGCTGCATCGAGGGCTACATCTACACATTCACCAACTTTTTGTAAGACTTTAAGTCCATCAACCCTCCAAACTTTCCAGCTATATGGTGTATCTTCACTACAACATTGTGTATCATAGGTCAAATGTCATACAGAAAATAAGTGAGATACCAACCTCATTATCAACACTCTCTGCCACAAGATGGGCAAGATTTTTGATTGGTACAGATATGTCCGTCACATGTACTGTAGCCGGAATATTGAAGGGAAGTGAAACTTGTATGGTATAGTCCCTGATCTCTCGTACAGCACACAGTAATAATGTACCAACAGTAAGTTTCTGTTGTAACAAGATTCTCAAGTTGATATTCAATGATTCAATTTTGGCATACTTTTAAAGAAGGGAATTCTTCAAATACTACTCGTTTGGCTGAAGGTGTTTCATGCTTATCTTTTTTACGTTTTGGAGTCTTTTTAGGTGTTGCATCTTGTCGTTTCCCTTCCTACAAGACAACTTGATAAATAAAATGTCCATATTAATACTTGCATACATCCTTAAATAGTACATCTTGCTTCGCCTGATGCTTTACATCCCTTATTTCTAACGCTGTTAAAACGCCGGCTCCGCCACGTGGGAAGTCAACTTCTGGCTCCATACAGCGACACGTGAACCTAAACCCACAATTAAACAAAACAAGCTGGAGACAGGTGCGCACTAAATGGAATAAACGTATATGGAATATATCCACGCTAAGAGGAAAAATGAATGTACCGCGGGAACGTTTGAAAGCTCAGCCTTTATCCTATCGCTAAAAGATGAAAATGAATTTTCTACTCTGCATTCTTACGGTTATCATCGTGTTCCTTTAATTGGTAACCGAACTTATGCAGTTATATTATGCAACTGATTTTTAGGTGTGTATGGTGAAGATTACTACTTGTGTGTGCCACTGGTGTTATTGAGCTTTCCAGGAACACCTCGGTATGTTTCAATGGTTGTAATAATATTATATACCATATACCTCAAGCTCGGAGATATATATTATCTATGGTAGTAAGTATTGATGACATACGTTTACCACAGGATACTGAAGAACGCACTTCCAAGGAGTGTACAAGCTGCTCTTGGATTGGTTCCAAACAGACAGAATATTTTGTCAGACTTTGTAAAATCTTTCGTTGACTACATAATCCACCAGAGTATAATTTTTCTTACTGAAGATAAAACATCAGATAGCACTAATGTACTTTTGAAAGGCAAAGACTTAATGTTGCATTGTTATGTGGAGACATTGTTAAGTAGAGCAATAAGGGAAATTGATAACAAAGACAATGCTGTAAACCATTTTGATCAAACGGTTGATTTTTATTTTATTATTCATTCCCAGCCAGTCCCAGGTCTGTGTCAAAAGTTTCTTTGTGACAATATGGATGAAATCAACTTAGTCTATCATTGTTGGCTGTTTCAAGAAGCACCATTTGATCCTGAGGAGACATTCATTGATCAACTAGATATGGGAATATTTGAGTCTCAAGGAGTCCGACCTGTACACCAAGATCTTCTTGATTCTGGAATTGCATTTGGAGCAACAAGCCTCAGGTGAGCTGAAACATTATTCTAATTTTGTGAACAAATTTATTACAGAACTGTGTGTATACATGGAGGAAGGTTTTCACCAGAGAATGCACAGCTGCAATTATTACACAACTGTGACATGCACTCATTCTATAGTGTGGCCAAGTGCCCGGGCAGAAGTGTTGTTACGTTTCATGTGTTACCAGCTCATGAAAAAGCAGAACAAAGTGTAAAAGTTTGCCTTAGTTTTACCATTGGAAGCCTACTTCACAACCTTAAGGAAGAGTTCCCTGGCATTGCCATGGTATTAGATAAAATTTTAAATACACTAGTTGACACAGAGAGTGCTTATAATATATAATGTATGTTAACTGTTAATTGGTTACTGCTGCTGCCGCGTTTCTGCGTTTGCTCCGCATTTTGTACGCCACAATGCCAAATATGATGAGCCCGTATGTTGCCAATACCACCTAAGGTGAACGTTGACAGCATTAAAACGTAATAAGCATTATCACACAGTCGCTTACGTTCCGTCTCCCTGGGATGGTGTAGGCATTGAAGTATTTTTGAAATGTGGTACGCGGTACAAACTTTTCTCCTTCGCCCATCTTCCTGTGAGGAATCTGAGGATTAGTTGCAAAGGCAGTCGGGTAGAATACAACAGCAGCTCACGGGATGTGAATTAATTTTCAAGTACAGGCGCCTGCGCGTTTCAATACTAGTGCGCATTATTTGGAATTATGCAGAGTGACGAAGTGAGGTATTTCTCATAATACGAAAATATTGTTTATTTTAATTTGCAGACTATATGGCATGTGATCAATCAAAAATTCTGCTCGTTTAAAGTGAAGTAAGGAAGCATGTATAACAAAACACGTGATGAATGCATGGTGTATGTATTTATCTAGGACACGAACACAAACATTCTGTCGTAATGAATTTAATGTCAGTGGTTTGTGTGGTCGTTGGTCATGTCCACTGGCCAACAGTCGCTATGCCACTGTCAGGGAACGCAAAGGTAATATTTAAAAGCACAAAGTGAATGCTATTTTAGCTGTAAATGGCAGGTCAAATATACCTGTGCATGAAGACCATAGAAAGAGCCCATACTCCTGCAAAGATGTGGGAATGGGTGAAGTTATCAAAGAACTACGAAACAGCTCTGAAACAAGTTTGTTATAATTTATCAGTCAGTACGTTAAACATATACCGGTCTGATCTCTTATGTAAAGATTGATAATAATTTAATTTATTGGCCAAAGTTTCTTATACACAAGTGTAAACAAAGAATGACAAGAATCACACAGGTAATTATTATGCTACTTGATCATTGTTGAAGTTGTAAAATGTTATCTTTATCAAGTATCTTATCCGAATGAGAAGACTTAAACTAAAATCAACGTAAGAGTATAGTCAATGTTGCATGCAGTAACATGTTTGTTTTGTGTTGCAGTAAAAAGATTGTACCACTAAGTAAAAAAGTTGAAGCTAGAGAAAACAGAAGAGAGGTGACCATAACATAGGCTACATCATGGTTGCTTACGGACAGTTGTTTCAGTACAAAGCATTGGTAGCTGCGCAAGTAGAGAAGTCAATTGAAAAAGAACTTCTTGAGCGACTAAAGAAAGGAACAGTAAGTTGTCATTTAAACAGGTTAGTAGAGCTTCTAAGCCTTAAAAACAGGCAGTTTTGTGCACTTTTTGATAAAAGCATGAAACTTGGTACATAGTTTGTGTATATCATAAAGGTCATTTTCAGATAGGGAGCCACCTCGGATTTGACCTTTTGTGACCTTTAGAGGTCAATTAAGTATTAAAAACCCCAACTTTCTACCTTTTGACCATTTTTACAATGAATAAATATGAAGTGTTTGGTATTAAATGAAAGCTGACTCCTCAAGGAGTAAAATGAGACTGGAATTATGTCTGTACCACATTCCATTCTAAAAGTATTGTAATTTTATGTACTGTTTGCCCTATTATATGTATATGCGTATACGATAATTTTGTACTACAATGATATTTTCAATAAAATCATACAATGTAGGCTATAGAATACATAAATCCTATTGACATTCTCCCTGGCAGAAGCATAGAGCAGTGCACTTAAACACACTTACATTGCCTAGTACATCCTTTCTTGCAACCACAATGGATTAGTTCATGGGATGCTTCTGAAATTGCGGTCCATAGTGGTTCCCAGCCTGTAGTATTCTTTTTCCACCCCCAATTGGCAGGGTCAGGAAGTTCCTGCATAGCAGTTAGGGCCTTCTTCCAGCAAATGGACTGGTATCTAGCTCGTTTGATGTGTTGTTTGAGCACTTCTTGAGTTGGTGGTAGGTTTTCAAGGCTCCTGGTCTTCTGTGTAAACAAATATTTTCTGCTATGGCAGTACTGGGGTTGTAATCAATGTTTTCAGCTGCTGCCACTGTAAAAAGTCCACTACGCATCTTTGGAGGACAAACAACACCATCTAAAGCGAACTGGTCACGTACCCCATTGCCCAAGTCAGAAGTCAATTGCAAAAGACGGCTGTAAGAAACACACATACTCAGATTAAAGAGTACATCAACAAGTGTTCTTTTTCAAGTGACAGCATGTATCTTCAATGCTACATACAAAGTAAGTGGTGTTTCACGATTTCACGATCACACGGTTGTGACGGTCATGAGAAGAATCCACACCTCGACCATACTTCACACTATTGATGAACATAAGGAGTTGAGATATCAAAAGCGCTGCTCTTGTGGTGGTTGCAGCAACCTCAGACTGATGTTTGATGTTGGGACCATCAAGTATCATCCTAACAAGAGCCATCAAAGATGGTGGTATGACATCTTGTTCACATGATGACTTAAAGGATCCATCAAATAAATATTTTTTCAAACATTTCTTTACGCACTATTTGTGCAGCATGTGCCAAGTGCATTGCATCATCATCAATATTACAAGCTTTCTACAGAGCAGAACCTATATCTTCATCAAATGTCAGAATTATACATTTGCCTTGTGAATGTGCTTGAAGATCTGGAAGTACTGATAATAATGTTTCTTTGAGCCTTGAAGTGTGTATCTGGCCTTCAACATCAGCACCAAGCTGCTCAAGTTGAGTCTTGTACATAAATGCAAGATCAGTTAATTTGAAGACAGGTGCAATGTCTTCTTTTCGAAGGTCTTCCATGAAAGCAACCAATTCTGTGAATGCAATACCATGCAGATGTGCATCACAACTTTTATTGGAGACTGTGCTTTCCAAAGCCCTTGCCCTGTTGTAGAGATTTTCAAGGCATTTTCGATGATATTTGGCCCAAGAGCAACCATGTCTCCAGGTTCAAGCTTGGCTAGCAAAGCAGTATCTTCCAACTTGATTGCACATCTACGAACTTTCGCATCAATGTCGTATATAGATGCATTGTGGAGACCTTCAGATCCAGCTGGCTTATTGCAAAAGAAGCACTTGTCATCTTTAAGATCAATAGAGCTGTGACTTGAATGTGTGTGCACAGCTGATGTGCCAATTTTTTCTTTAGTTTTTTCTGTAATCGTTCTAGTTTTGTTTGGTTAAATTTAGACGACATGTCTTATGCCAGCCAGCATGACATCTCATCAACGTTGCTTCAATACCATCGCCATCATCAAGTTGTTTGATGTCAACATCAATTGGCATGTGACCCAGCTCACTGAAGTTAGTTAGCTGTTCTACTAGAGTTTTGTACTCACTGCCAACAGATGCCTTGCTATTTTTAACTGCATATGGACACTGTAACCCTGTTCCATTCTCTTGGCAAAGTATACAAAGATCCCAATATATTTTGCCAGTTATACGTACTAATTCGTTTTGGTGTAGGAGTCTCAGCATCCACCAGCATATGTCGCTTTGCCATTATATACAACCAAAAAACACTTGACCTATATGTTGTAATAACCTACTTAGTGTTATAGAGCTGTTAACTTACTTGACTTGGCAGAGCAATAATCTTGAAGCACTAAAAACAGTCAGCCATACAGTAAATATGGTATTATTGTGTTTGCATGTACAGAATCACAGGCATTAAAGATCAGGTTAATGGAGGCATGTTCAGGTTTTTGTTTAGCTAAGCGTATTTTTAGATGGGCATGCATAAAACTTTAAAGATACATATCTTTGTAATGGAATGTGGTACAGACATAATTCCAGTCTCATTTTACTCCTTGAGTAGTCAGCTTTCATTTGATACCAAACAGTTCATGTTTATTTATTATAAAAATAGTCATAAGGTAAAACGTTGTGGTTTTTTAAACTCAAATGACCTCTAGAGGTCACAAAAGGTCAAATCCGAGATGGCTCCCTATCTGAAAATGACCTTTATGATATATACAAACTATGTTCCAAGTTTCATGCTTTTATCAAAAAGTGCACAAAAAAAGTGCTTAGGAGCTCTACTACCGATAATGTTACATAGATACTTCATGGAATGTTTTTTACTTAATAAATTTACTATATTTTTCTTGTTCAGTATGGAGATATCTACAATTTCCCTGAAGAGGCTTATGATAAAGCATTGGAAGAAGAGATTGAAGAAGAAGTGAGCACTCTAGATTATTGCATATGAAATTATGTGTTTTATCATACTAGGATTCTGAAGAACCACAGTTTATTGCAGAAGATGATGAGGATTTTAGTGATGACATTGAAGTCAGTATAACCTTATACCGTAAACAGCGAGATGTTTCGAGGGGGAAAGTTTTGTGGTTTTCAAGTTACAAAGATTTTCTTTGTTCATGATACTATTACATAGGCGGTGTAAGTAGGGGAACCATGGCCCCTTGAAACTCTCCATAGGAATTCAATTTTTGCAATAGAAAATCACTTGAAGTGGCCCCCATAACTTTCAGTAGCTTCCTCCACCTCTGGAACTTGTGTAGCGTTTTAACTTTTGTAGGTAAATCTTTGAAAAACCAGAAACCTTTCTCCCTCAAAAATTTTGCCATATACGGTATGTTATAATAGGAACAATTCAATTGGTTGGTGTCTTTAGGATTTAGAGTCACTTGAAGGTTCATCAGAAGAACTCACTAGTGAATCAGAAGTTGATATAGAAAAGGAAGTTGGAACAAGTAAAAGAAGACATGTAGAAATTGAATATGAAACTGAAGATGTCCGATTACCAAAAAAACTAAGAAGTGTTGATAAGAATATATGAATTTTCTTAAATTCATTTTGATGTCACATCACTTGGCTTGCTGGTCAAGCCAATCGAAATCTATGGTCGGTTCATGCCTCAATGTTGAGGCATGGGTGTTACCCTGCAATGCTGATGGTTTGGCAAGATTTAGTACAACAGCTCTATTTCCATTTGTCGTAGTGCACGTAATATTACGGGTTGAACACGGGCCTTGTTACGCGCATTGCGCTTCAGTTTAGATCTGGACAGTTTGATTGTGGTTTTAATTGTATGGCGCGGATTCGAATGACTCGGTTAGCAACCCGTGTGGTGGTAATAATTGCATTTTTCTTACTCGTGGTGATCAATATTCAGCTAATGAGAGCTCCCTTGGAAGCTAGAACGTTACAGTGTAATTGTAAGAATGAAATTAGACATGAAACTACAGTAAATGAGAATACCGAAACTACAGCCGCCACGACTGTTAGTGAGTCAGTTAAAACAACAACAACCACTTCTACGAGTAGTGTTTTAGCGACTACAGCAAATAACGAAGACTGGGGGACGCATCAATTGGCTGTTCTTGTGCCTTTCAGAGACAGATATGAAGAGTTGTTACAGTTTGCTCCTCACATACACAAGTTTTTGAATCGACAGAGAATACGTCACCAAATTTGGGTGATCAATCAACAAGATGAGTATCGTTTCAACAGAGCATCATTGCTAAATATTGGACACCTATTGGCTCGAGCATCATGTGACTACCTCGTGATGCATGATGTTGATCTTCTACCTGAAAATGATGAATTGAGTTATGGTTATCCAGAAAAGGGACCATTTCATGTCTCATCACCTGAGCTGCACCCATTATACCACTACAAGACTTATATTGGAGGGATCTTTATGATGACCAAAGAGCAGTTTGAAAAAGTAAGTTGAAAGTGTTGATAAAATACTGTGCAATAGTACAGGATGTTTTGCTTGCAGTAAATATTAGCATCCTCCTTACAATATAATGCATGTTTTTGCTCTTGTTACAGGTTAATGGATTGTCAAATTTATTTTGGGGTTGGGGTCGTGAAGACGATGAACTGTACTTGCGTATAAAGGAAGTTAAGATGGCAGTGAGTTGTACTACTGTTAATAGTGTATAACCGTATGTGAGTTAATCCTGTGTACACAGATATTCAAGCCGGAAGGAATCACTACCGGATACAATACTTTTCATCATATACATGATAGAAATGCTAGGCCCAGGGATCAAAAAAGATACCACAATCAAAATGAGGTACATAGATGGATAACTACAAATATTTATAGAGCTCAAAATAAGCATCAAAAGCTGGCCACTCATGCACAAAAAATTGAAATATTATTGTTGACTTCCCAATCGATAGAGCAACGATTATCCAAACATCAAAATTATCCGAATATCGTATAATTATTCCTGTGTGTTGTATTAGAGCATTTTGTATTGGTGTTTTGAGTTTACTCCAGAGAAGAAAGGTGACTTAATTTCATGTATACCTTAGTAAATGGATGTTCTAATATACTATTGTTATATGAACCCTTCCCCTTGGATAATCGACATTCCACTGTATACAGAAAATTTGTTGTACAAAATTGGTCACATACTGAGAAAAATAGCCCATTATTTTGAGCTTTGATATTTATTGTGATTCTGTTTAATGATCACCCTGTTGTTATACTAGATGTCAAGAAAACGTGACAAAAGTACTGGACTGAATACTGTGAAATTTACCGTCCTTAAGCAGCACAACTTGACTATATCTGGTGCACCTGTGAACTTTGTGGATGTAAAATTAGAATGTGATACATCAATAACTCCATTCTGTGTTAACCCACTATAACAAATTCAAATGAAAGTTTTTTAAGAACTGCAAGCCACCTACTCCATTATCATGGTCAAGTATGGACAACAAAGGAACATTGCTTTCTTATTTGTCATCAGATTATGTGAAAAATGGTACACATTCCTCAAAATTTACAAGGATTCTGCCACATAGATTATTAGAGTTTTGCGTTCTAAATTTGAAATCTCTGTGTTCAAGTATAAAAATAAACCTTTGTCTAGACCAAATTGAATTTCTTCTTGGTTTCAATTCACGATCACTTTTGTCAATAACACTTACACCATGATGTAATTCAGCTAACTCTTATGTAAAATAATGTCAATTCAATTCATTCAGTACCTCAAATACTGAAATGGGGAATTGTCATGTGGTTAGCTTAGAGCCTAAATTTGTATGTGCTATAAAAGTACATAAGGTTACACCTTTTATAGAAATAATCTTTATAGTAGCAGGTTTCTAAAGTTTGTAGCTAATGTTCAAAGTAGCAATGCAATTAAACCAACTATCAGCATGACTGCAGTAATAGTGCAATTCTAAATAATGCACACCAAAATAAATTATATTGCAACCACAGCCATCAATGCAGAAGCCATGATTGATTGTTAATCAATATGATGAAATATATAGAATACAACATAATCACTGATATAATACTGTAAATCAATGTGATACTAGGCCAGACTATACGTCGCCCAAATTTGCATGCACAAGATAATTATAGTTGCATTAATGAAAGGTGCTTGTAAATATGTTTTTATCAGTGTGTTACATGTTCTGTCAGTTTATTCAGTTGCTCCCTGTAGTAATTTATATACACATTATTATAACACATGGTGATATGCCATAAAAGAAAAAAGAACCTGCATTCTACTTTCTAGCATTAAATTTTTTGTCAGATGATATCACTGCTTCATCTAGCACGACATAGTAAAACATAATGATACATATGTACAAGCTTTACCTTAACATCAATGTATTTTGATTGACGATCAACAATACAACTTGCTTGCAACAATTGTGGGACACTGACTTCCCCCTGTATGTGGAGCATTAAAATATTAATATGTGAAAACACACAAGCAAGCTGAAGTTTACATCTATGTATATCATTGGCACTTTGATCATAACTTGTATTGACCTATGTAAATAAGAATCAGACATTACAGACAAAATACAAGTGAACAGAATATCCTTTTCACTGAGATACTGTAAGTGACATCTTTACCTATATAAAGAGCCCCTTAGATAAAGTTACACAAGAGAGCAAAATTTACCTCTTGAGAGAACATCAACGACTTTTACTGCTAATTATTATGATGGAGACATACTGCATCGATTTGTTGCAGTATTTACTGTCACAATACAACTGATTGAACTGTACATCATTCAAGTATGTAATAGAAAAAGTTTAACTTCTTGGCATCGAAGTTTTTGGTCGCTTATAACCATTTACAATGCTGCTTTTACTAAGACTCAGTAATTTTTATATTCAAATATTCTTTTTAGTTTTCAAATGAATAGTTCAAATATTCTTTTTGATATCATAGGCAGTAAAATGCAGTATTTTCTGATAAAAGGATCAGTTCACTGATGACTACTACCTCACTTACTGCTCTTATAATGATTCCTTGATGATTATATTAAATTTGTTCAATACACATCACTGAAAGCTGCAAACATAGTTGATTGTATCCGAATAATGGTAGTCTGGATATTCGAATATTCATTTGAACCTTAGCTTATATACTGCGGTGACCATATAGCCAAGCCAAATACAGTATGCGACTACCCCTGCGCTTCATGTACATAATTATGTAGGCCTAGGGCTACAACAAGTCTTCAAATCAAACCTTTTGAACCAGGCCTGTACTGGCTGAAGGCCAGTGCTCTTAGAAATTACCTCTGTCAGGGAATTAATAACTATTTTTCTATTACTTTTCAATTTCTATGTTTTTTTATTGATATATAATATTCATGGACATGCATGGCCTTGCAATAGTAACAAGGTACAGTGTAAAGAAGGCTCCTGTGTTAACCATTCATGGGCATTTTAACAACAATACGAAGCACTTAGAATTAAATTTGTATGCATTGCTTGTGCCCCTGTTTGCTCACATGACTTACTTGTGATGTCGTTAATTCCTATTACTATGCATAGAATAGCAGTTGTGATTTAACTTACACAGCGCCTGGTTTTTAGATGGTAAAACGCCAACTTGTTTTGGATGATGCAAATGCACATGTAAGACACATAAAGGAAAATACAAAGAACATAATCGATCAAGTTACAAAGATTGCTGGCAAAAAGTTCCATTGATCAAGGAATTCATATTTTACGACAAAGTACGTGATAGTGTAATAGTGGAGTAATGCATTTATAAAGGCTATAAAGCATTGTTCCAGGTCCTAACAGTGTGGCACCTTGATGGGTACCACAAACTGACTAGATGGGTGCAGTGGATGGATGGACCACTTTACCTTAAAACCATCTTCTAATAATAAGGCTTCAACACTGCTTACATGGTGGAAGCAGTTAGGGAGTATAGCCTTCCTTCACGTGTACAATGTGATAGAAGCTGCATTACTGGAAGAAGCATACATAATGTAAGAATTGAAAGGCTATGGAGAGACTTGTATAATGGATGCGTATGATATTTTCGTGAGCTTTTTGGATTGCTTAAACAGGTGACCCAAACAATTCCATTGACATATTTGCATTATTCTTCCTACATCTCAAGATGTAGTGTGCAACCACATCACAGTGCAATTCACAGATGACACACTGGCTCCAGCAATCAAAGCTAACACCTGTTCCAGTGAGTTTCAATACAAGGATTAAAATGGTGAAGATGGCCATACCTTCACCATGTGTGATCCATTGACTGATGCTGACTAGACCAATACTTTAATTTTAGTTACAATGTGGGTTTTTATTTAATTCTTGATAGGCTTTTTGTTGTAAACATTTGAACACCTTTTGTTTTGATCTTCATAGGTAAATAGGTTTGATTGAAATTTTTTGTTTGATTTCTTTGATGTACTTTCAATTTACAAACACAGCTTTGCATAGTTTCATAGCTAACTGTAAGATGACACACTAAACACAGTTTTGGTATGCGATGTGAGTTTAAAAATCAACAATAAAAATTAATTACCTATAATCCAATTGCTAATATATGTAGCTATTACACGAAGATTAAATACAACACAATCTGCATAATTATATAGCTAGCTATAAGCATCACCTGCAAAATAAACCAACCATGCAGTTACATATAAAGCCATCTATATTACATGCATGCATGTTTATATCAATTGACAACGGATTGAGTGATGGCTTTACCTCACCCTTGAGCAGATGCTCGGATTCAGCGTGTATCACTGTGTGCCTATTTACAAGAAAGGTGTGGATTACTTATGTAGCTATACAGTATTACACACTTAAAAGAAGTTCATCTTAGGTAGTCACATCACTACATCACCCCCCTTCATCCAAGGGACATGTCCACATGTCAGTGATACACTGCATCTCCATAATGCTGAGGCAGACGTCTTGCTCTTGGTGGGTTCTGTCGGACCATCAGTGATGTTGCATAGCTGGGGGTTGCTATTTGTATCTCTAAGGCCTATTGTGGGAAATATTACTGTATAGCCTAGATTCAATCTCAGAGCATCTATTAAAATTTTCTGGGGGGCATGCCCCCAGACCCCCCATTAGCATGCTACGCATGCTGATTGTGCTTTGCACAATAACACATACAATCACTTAGCTTGTTATTTAATAAGGCTTCCATTTTAACTATTTGCTCCTAATCACAGAGTATATTCCTGGATCCCTTAGTTTGCTTCCAGGATCATACCACATTGCCCCCCTGGTATCCTGTAATACCTCTTTTTGACCCCCTTGGCTAAAATCCTGAAAGAAACCCTGGCTACTATAGGCATAAGAGACTATAGGCATAGGGAAGACTATAGGTATAGACTGCATATAGGCATAGGAGACTAGGTACAGGTAGGCATAAGAGATTTGGTAGTTAAGGTTATCAAACTAGGGAGTGCATTTAGCTACACCTGACAGACAAGCTGTTGTCAAAGGCAAAGTAGGTGTATAGGCATAGGAGAGTAAGAAAAGAGAGACTAGGTAAGCATAAGAGACTATGATATAGGTACTAGGCATACAGGACACTACCGATAGGTTGAGGTAGACACAGGAGACTATAAGTAGGCATAACAGACCGGCTTAGTAGTTAAGCATACACAGGTTAGCATACAGACTAGGGAGTGCATTTAACTACACCTGCACGATAGGGCAGGTATGTCACTTGTTTGCTAATAGATGTATCGGTACTCATCCATTCAAAATGGCAAACCACGTGAGTATAGGAACGCCTCCTGCACTGCAACCTCTATAGAGTTACCACAGTCACCAAATATGTAGATACTGATAGGACAAGACCAAGCAGAAAATCGATAAAGTCAAAGCCGAGAACAAGCAGTAAGTCAAGTCAGTGTCAAACTTACTATTTCTTTGGTCAAGACCGGCTCAAGTTTGACCGTGGTAGGTCGCTGCAGATCGACCTAGCTACAGTATATGAGGACGTGACACCCCTTGCTATCAAGTGGAGACTAAACGTACGTTTATGTACATATCAGGGGAGGCTCTGGCGGTCCGGCTGGCGGTCCGGTTTTAGCAGGTGCACTTTTGCAAACTTGTGATTATAATAAATACAGTACTATAGCTAGCTATATGGTTTGTAATAATATATATGAACGAGTACATCTGTCCTAGCATGATGATAATATTTTGTATTGTCTGCAGGATATTACGACAATTTTTTTTGTTGTTGCTGCCAGCAACACCACCGTGACGAAGAAGCTGGTGACTACTGTAAGCTACTTAAGGCATAATGATTCATCTGCATATATTATGTGAAGCGCTTTCTATTAATGCCCACTTTATTTTGCAATAACTACAGCTTGGACAAAATCGTGGTGAAAGAAATCATTGGCGGATAAAACTTTGGCAGATTGGCTATCAACCGCCAAAATTTTCTCCCGCCAATGTTATGTGCTATATGGTATTTTGACATCATAAGTTATGTTACGGCCAGTGCTCAAAAGAAGGAAGCCAGCTATACTGATTCTTGCAAGACTATGTGTTTAACTGGATGGGAGATTTGCCAAACACAGCAGATTCCGATATTTTGCTCTCCATACAGAGATGAGATGGTGTGCATTACAATCTGGTAGGGCGTACATGCAGAACCAAGATGGTTATTTGTCCATTGATGAGCTTCGAGATATGGTAGGATGGGAAGGAGAGGACTTCTCTAATAGAGTTTTACATTATACAGCCAGTTTAAGAGGCACTCGCCAATACTGGTTCCAACAGAGAAGAAGGCTTATAGCCATGGTTGATACTCTAGGTATTCCAACAATCTTTTTTACACACAGTGCTGCTGATTTTCAATGACCTGACTTGGTCCATATTATGTCAAAGCTTTGGATAAAACATTTGGTGTGGGAAACTAACATTTTTACAGTGTACATGCCTATCTATAATGTCCAAAACGTTAATTTTGTGTAACTGCATCTTGTATTTGTAAGACAATAGAGAAAATGATTAACACTTAAAGGTGTTAGTGGGGTAAGAATCAAGATGAAGGCTTGATTGAGTCATATTGGATTTTGTGGTACCCAACGTGGACGGTAAATACCTTGTATTGATTGTATTACAGAGGCAACATCAAGCTTATGTTTAGTGTCTAATACATCACCCATAGAACAGCTCATAATTATAGGTGGAGCTGTAAATTACCAAGTTAAATACAAAGAGAAATCTTACTTAATTGCTAAGCTATCTTTATTGTGGAATTACTTAGAAGGCTCACCCCACAGAGTTATCAAGTCATATGCACTGATGTTTACGACTGTTAAAACGGTGAGAAACTCCATGCATGTTATGACACATCACATCAATAAATACATAGGTTTGTAAAATAACTTAAGTTGTGGAGTACACAGAGTTCAAAGCATATATTAAGAAAGAGTGGGCACCGAATATATTAAGTTTTATTAACACTACATCAACCAAGTGGTGACACAATCACTGACTGGGTTAGGGATGTTATCCAAAAGTTACAGACTATGCCAACTCATAAGGTATGTGCTATATGTACAATATGTAAGTTCAAAAATATTTTGGTTTAGGTTCAAGAAATCAATACTTCACCTTAGATGCAAATTTGTGTTGGGTTTATTAGCACCCACAGAGGTTTACAAGTAAAATTAAGTTAAGTATTTGTTTGTTGCCTTCTTTGTTCAACGTAGTGATTGATTGATTGATACGATCAATGCGGATCAGTGATTACTGAATGACTCCAAGCAATCTGGGGAGACCACCAGGGAGTGATTACCAAGCTCACAAGGAAACCAGATGAAATTCTGATACAATCAGGGTCCAGAGATAATGTTGGTAGGTCATCAATAATTGCAAAGGCTTCAGAAAGGAAGGCAATTTTGCAGGACTCTCCCACACTGAACTGCCCAGCAATGGAGGTGGCAAGGTTGGACGATGACGTTAAGACACAGTTGAGAAGTAAAAGGCAAGGACCCTCAGTTTGGGGCAGAGAAGACCATGTTCAAGATTCAAGAAGAACTCCTGAGTTGGGGGTCCACTCGCTTGCTTGTGGGCAGGTATGGTGAATCCAGAGGTGGAGACAGACAAAGAACAGATTGCTCTACTCATACAAAGAGCTCTGGGTTCTCCTAGGTAGTGTGTCTCACTCCATCTTCTTGGAGAGGAGGAAAATTGCATGGGCCAGGATTAATCCGAAGTGAAGTTATTGGCTCTGGAGGAGTATAGTGACTGCAAGGACAAGTTCTTCAGTCCAGGTTTCCTGGAGTAAGACCTCCAATTATGGAACCAACAGCTAGTGTCCCTAATGTGGCTATGGAGATCACCCTGACATCCTCCAGGCAAGATGGCAATGAGACCTCTAAGAAAATGGAGATGGACAAAACTCTAGCAAAGGTAGCAGCTTCATTTCCCAATTCCAGGAAGAGGAGTCACCCTGAGGAACACGAGTCACCCTGAGGAACGCGGTGACCTGCATCATTTTTTATTGAAAGGCAACCCAAGCAAGTACGGCGGCAAGGGATTCCAGCACCAGATCACTCTTTGTATGTACATGTATCTGTTATTCTGTGGCACTAAACAATATTTAAAAGTTTATGCTAATTTATATATATGGTAAGAGAAATGCATACCTATACAATCCTATTTTAAAACAGCGCATGTTAAATTATGGCCCAATGATTATGGACAAGATCATTCAATCACTGTATCTCCATATTTAGTGGTTAATCTAGCCCATTCATATAAAGGGATATTTGCCACCGATATTGGATTGCAAGGATAACAATTTAAACTCTTATTGATTGAAGCTAACAGCCACACAAAATTGCAAGAACTTGGGAGGAATTTGTGTACGTATATGGAATCTATACTACATAGCTAATTTACGGTTAATATGTGTAAACAATAGGATAGTAACATGCAATATAAATGTTAAATGAACTTCACCTATCTTACAATATTTTGGTGAATCTTAGACTAAGCAAGGGTCTGACACAAATTATGCGTACACAATCAAAACAATTCTTATCCATAGTGCAGGTTTAATCTTTGCACACATAGGCGATGACTGGGTTTATTAGGCCCAATGAAGAGTTACATTTAGTAAGATACCAGGTGTGGTACATTATCAAATCAGATATTGTTAAATGTGAATGATAGCAGTGACAATAAAAATTATAGTGTTATGACATAAGAGTCATACACCAGCTGCCTCAAAGCTGAATTCTCAGTGTACAAACAGAAACTACTTTCCATAATTATTATTAGGATGTGGAAGCTTTACTGGAGTCTTGAATGAAAACACATCATTGACAATCCATAGCTAGTGAGGTACGTGAACAACTCCGTTTCTTAGAACATACGTAGTTGAATGAGTATATATAGTAACTGATCAAAACATTATTGTACTATCCATAAAATACATTTGTCTACATGCGTTGGTAAATTTTTGTTTTCAAATATTTTTAATTCCGTGTATGCAAAAATAAAGTTCTGCAGAGAGACAAATAATGTATTATTGAACATGGTAGTAATTATCTTGTCCTACTGATGCTGTAACCATAGAATTGTCACTGTATGCAGTACAAAGTCAATATTCTTCCAATTAGGCAAAATTTCTCATTTGTTCATGCCCTAAATGAATACTTGATAACACCATATCACTAGTATCCATAGATACTGAATTAAGAAGAGGGCAAAACATAAATGAACAAAACTCCAAAACTCTACTTGATATCAATTATTACAAATTTTTTGCTTTAGAGTTACCAGATATTTAATATTTATGACAATAAATCCTCGAGTCTTAATGTCTTTAAATTGATATTAATTGTTCAATAGTTGATGCAGCTTCATTTCTTGTTGATGCTTGTTCTTGTAAATCCACTGTGTGCAAATTCAATGAAGTTCGGAGGATAGTTTATTGATGCACACACAATTATTGATTATGGTAATTTGCTATTTTCAGCAAAAGTGTATGTGTTCTTTCCATTACAAATTACAACAATCATATGCAGCATACATTTGTGTCAGTCCCTCAGTTTAGCCTACAAAATCTATACTTTACCGCTAAAAATTGGCATGAACAACATAAACCATTAGGTGTTAGTGATATGTAGCACACATGTATAGCTACCTATTTTGGAAGTATCCTTGTAATTTTTATAGCTATTTGCTCCACAGAGGATACAATTTGAACTTCAATGTTTTTACAACGTCAGTCCATTAGAAATTTTTAAGCTATGCAACAAGACCCTAACTATTGTAACTTATAGTATTTCATTTGATACTTCTTACACACTTTGGTGATTTTTGCAGTGTTTCTAGTCTATAAAGTTTTGCATTTACAGACTAGAATTAACACAAAGCACTCTCATGTCACACACACAAGCATTATACACACTTACATAGGAAGACAGACTTTGCAAGATAACCTAGCTATTATGGACTATTTAAAATTGTAAGATGAGTGGCTTAATTTGCTCAGAACGTTGATACATAAGCTATGCAAACTGGATTTGCAAAAATAACAATATAACATTATAGCCCCACTGAAGTACTAGCTACCCAGACACATCTTTCACACACAGCTTTTGCCCCTGCATGTCAAACTGTGAAATGACACAACAGACACTGTTGAAAGGTATTATAAGGTGGCATGGGGTCCCAACATACACCTCAGCCCATACTATGGTCTAGGGCTATTTATGCCACCTACTGATTTCACAGCTTGTCTGCCTGAGTCTACTGGTGGGATCAATATGTATTTTACAACTATTTAGCACGATTTGTCATTGACCCAGGCCAGTGAAGATTGCTCCTTTTTATTATCTATTTGAGTATATCTTTAAAGACGAAGAAGCTTGACAGCATCTGGGAGTTTGCAATAGAACTAGTAAGCTTGTTTAGAATTGGTACATAGGGTTTTCCTAAAGGGTAGTGGTAGAGTGGTGCAGCACCACGCTACTTTCAAAAAATCTTTGATGTGGCTGAAATAATAATCTAAATATGCTTTGATGTTGATGGCAAATAAACAATTATATTCAAACTCTGGGTACATCTTCCTGTTTGTTGTACTTAGATGTACTTGATGTTTTAACTATTATTATTACTAGCAACGATGACATAGAATCAATGTCTGCTAATTCATGCATGGTTTTTATAAGGTCTATAATCACTATAAAAACCATACGCAATGCAATAAGGCAAATCGATTTCTTAGGACAGTGGTCAGTGGATATATCTTTTCAAAACAACTGGTCTGTGTTTTAGGCGGCAATTGTCATTGTGCTAAAAACTGTACCAATACATGGCTGGCAAATCCCTTTCACTGGCATACGTATATCATGTGTCTTTGTGCAAAGTCAAACAATCCTTGTGTACTGCTGTTGCCAGATAGTGATTTTAGACAAGTGTGGAAGCATTTACTATACTTGGAGACTAAATGCCGTAAGTTAATTTATTGTGTTTGTTAACACCTTTCCAACATGGGAAGATGAACCAGCTCCTGCAGAAAATCATCTCAAAAAAAGAAGAATGGCTTGCAAGAGCAGCTATGCAAAAGAAAAGATTTCTGAATGATCTGTTAGCTAAACAAGCATACATCTGCAAACAATGAAGTGGAAGAGATAATCACATGTGAAGCTTCAAAGGATGAAGCTTCAATGGTCTCATCACATTTGACAAATCAGCTCTACAAAAGTTCTAAATTTAAACCAAGCTGCAGAATTGGAAGAACACAATCCTTTTCAGAAGCTGGACATCGCAAATATGCCAACGAAAAGTTGCTTAACTTGCTTTACTAGTACCATTTTAACCTGCCACCCCAAATTACAAAACAACTACGTAGGTTTATCAACACTACTGGCATAAAGAGGTTGAGGGCATAAAGAGGTTGAGGACATAAAGGGGAAATTGCACCACGTGTACGAAAACCAATTGACAGCAGAATTGAAATGCCTCTGCCAGAAATTCAGGAATCTAGGTTACCTCCTGTTTCTTTGCGATGGAAATACCTCTATGTGTTTTTCGCCAGCTGTTGCCACATGTCAGCAGAATTTTGTTAACTCGTCTTTGTACGGCAGTTATCCACAGTACCAAGATTGGAGAATGCCATATCAGTTTTCATATACTCCATACCACTCTTTTGCACCCGAGTATCAGGCATTAACTCCATTTAGTCTTCATTTCATTACTGGCAATATAAGCATTTGGTTCGGCTGCAGAAATACTTTGAAGAACCATCAGAATTCTCCAAATGATCTATGCATTAAACACCGGGATTGGTGTGAATATATTGCTCCTAACACTGGAAGTCCTCAAGCAAAATATGGTAATGTGTATTATCATTGCAAGGTGGAATCAGGTACATATCATGATATATATTGTATCATGATAAAAATGCCTCCTATATCGTGATATGAAAATTTTGTATATCGCACACCTCTAATACCTCGTTCACACGAGCGCGCTTACCCGGTTTGGCCCAGATCGGCTCGGCCTGGCTCGATAAAAATTCACGTGTGAACGGCCAAAAAACCAAACCGTTCCAAACCGAGCTGGCCGGTAAAAATAACCAGGCTACTCGGTTGCGCACGGTTCGGTTCGGTTTGCTAAATACTGTATGAACGGAAAACCATGCCACAAGTAGGTGCAGGACAATAATTGTTTCGCACGTGCGTGCACGTATTTCTACTTACTTAACAACGCTCTGCCTCTACGCGACTCTGCCTTAGCTTGACACAACGATGACATACTGGAGCAAAGAGGAAACCTTCAAATTAATAAATATATGGAGCGAAGACAACATACAAGCTCAGTTGGAGGGGTGCAAGAGAAACCATGAAGTGTACACCAAGATATCACGTGAGCTGTCTGTAGCTGGTTACAATCGCACATATGAACAGTGCCGGGAGAAATTAAAGAAACTTAAGATCGAATTCAAGAAGATTAGTGATAAGAGGAAGGAAACAGGGCAGGGGAGGTATCCTGAATGGGATTATTATGATGCCATGGACGAGGTGCTTGGGCACAAGCCTTCTACGCAGCCTGCTGTAGTGGTTGATACACTAGAAGATTCCCAGGTGCAGGATACACAGACAGATGATGATCAGCTGCAGCCAACAGAGGTGGGAGCCAGTCCTAATCTGGATACTTCTGACACTGTTGTTCCCAGTCCAGCTAGTACTGATGCAACTGATGGTAGCGGTGAAGTGGCAACCACCTCTCAGGGGCAGAAGAAAGCTATTGATGGAACTGAGAAAGTATCAAACAGAAAACGGAAGAGGTCGAAGTTTGATATGACAGGAGAAATGCTGGATAAACTGATAGGAATGCAAGAAAAGAGTGATAAAATGTTGATGGAGCTTGAGATGAAGAGAGCCCGGCTAGAAGAGAAGCAGATGGAGATGGATGCTCAGATGAGGAGAGAAGAGAGAGAATTTCAGCTTCAAATGATAAATATGCTGACACGCAATAATGGTATGTTGCCATCAGGTGCTCCATCATACCCCATGCATTCTACTTATGGGTATGGTGGCTATGATCCAGATGCCACACGTAGGTGTGGTAGCTACATACTGAACTGTAGTGATGACTTCATTTATTTCATTAGGTATCATGACATGTTATATTATGTGCGTATTACACATGCTGGTGAGTGTTGACAATGAATAGTTGCATGGATAATAGCTAATTACTTTGGAAGTAGCTAACTAGTGCATTTCTTATGGTATGTGATGATCCAACTGAAGTGTCTCTGGTTGTCACAGTTGCAGGTTGATCATACTCACCTTCACTATTCTGGAGCCAAGCATCATTGAAGTGCTCATGGTGAATCTCACATATATTGTGGAGTACACATGTTGCAGCAATCACATGGGGAATATTATCTATGCGCATGTCATTCCTCTTCAATACACGATGCCATCGTGCTTTGAGCCGTCCAAAGGCATTCTCAACAACTATTCTGGCTCTGCATAACCTGTAATTATAGTTCCGCTGGTGTGCAGTCAAATCAGAATTGTGTGAGAATGGCTTCATGAGCCATGACTGCATAGGGTATGCAGAATCCCCTATCATGTAAAGTGGAACATGCACTCCAGAAATAGTTATCGATTTATTGGGAACCAAGTGTCCACGTGTAATTTTTTTGTATAAATTTGAATGTGCAAAAACTCTAGCATCATGAACACTTCCAGGCCAGCCTATGCAGACATCCAAAAAGTGGTAGTTTGCATCTACAAGTCCCTGAACAATCATTGAATACCAGCCTTTCCGGTTGTAATAGTCTGTGTGTTGTTCACTTGGGGCACAAATGGGGATGTGACATCTGTAGTGTGACTGGACTATATACATGCATACACGTGATTGTACTAACATTATTATATATGTATGGTGTTGTACGCATGCGCCTTCTTAATCATTCATTAGTCTATACGCGCCTACACCACATGGTGTCAGAAGTGAACTGAGTGGAAGTATGGCCAGTTATAACGCATCCTTGAGTCCGCCTGCAGCGTTTCCGTTAGATACCCCGGATCTGTGGCCAAAGTGGAAGCGCCGTTTTGAACAATATCGCGTAGCATCCGGATTATCGAAAGAGGCCGAGGAGCGACAAGTGAGCACCTTGTTATATTGCTTGGGTGAGGAGGCAGAAGATATTCTGGTGTCAACCAATATCTCAGACGACCACAGAAAGCAATACGAAGCAGTCCTTTCGAAATTCGACAACTTTTTCCGTGTCAGAAAGGATGTCATTATTGAGCGCGTCAAGTTCAACAGGCGTGGTCAACGGCCGGATGAACCAGCTGAACAATTTATCGCAAGTTTATACAACTTAGCTGCCGACTGCAACTTCGGTAATCTCAAAGACGAATTAATTCGCGACCGTATCGTTGTAGGGATAAGAAATTCAGCTTTGTCCGAGCAACTGCAGTCAGACCCAGACCTGACATTAGAGAGAGCCAAAACATTAGTCCGGCAAAGAGAAGCTATTCGTGATCAGCAGCAATTCCTCAAACCAAGTTCTGATACATCAACTTCTGTCGAGGCAGTCAAATCCACTCAGAAATTTAAGAGACCACATCACAGAAACAACGAGAGATATCCACAGACCACAGATAGGCCAAAGAAGTGTTCTCGTTGTGGCAGGAGTCCACACTCACGTGATGTCTGTCCAGCTAAAGATGCTACTTGCCGAAAATGCAAGAAAACAGGTCACTTTAGTGTTATGTGTTACACAAAGTCTGTTCAGAATATAGCAGAAAACGAAACCATAGACAGTTTCTATCTCAGCACCATTGACGACTCACAAGACAGCAAGTCCTGGACTACACAAATCACAGTGAACCAAGTTGATCTGTACTTTAAGTTAGACACAGGGGCGGAGGTAACAGCTATTTCCGAAAAAGCTTTCAAAGCTCTGGGTTCACCAAAGATAGAACAACCAGTTAAGAAGCTTTGTGGCCCCACCAACAACAAGCCCTTGAAGGTCCTAGGCAGACTGACTGTTTCTATGAGTTACAAAAACAATTCCTGTGAACAAGACATATTTGTGGTCAGCCACTTACATCACAATTTGCTAGGGTTTCCAGCCATAAAAGCCTTACATTTGTTGACTAGAGTAGAAAGCATTAACACTATGACCTCTATTCAGCAAGAATTTGCAAATCTGTTTACAGGCCTTGGCACACTCGAAGGAGATCCGTATACAATTTGTCTCCAGCCTGATGTCAAACCTTTCTCTCTGGGAACAGCCAGGAACATTTCACTACCTCTTAGAGACAAAGTTCAAGAGACACTCAACCAGATGGAAGCTCAAGGTGTCATCTCTAAGGTACGTCAGCCAACCCCATGGTGTGCTGGCATGGTTGTGGTAATCAAAAAATCTGGAGGTGTAAGGATCTGTGTCGACCTCAAGCCATTGAACAAATGTGTGTTACGTGAGCGTCACCCCCTGCCAAGAGTCGATGATACGTTAGCCCAGCTGACAGGAGCTACAACCTTTAGTAAATTAGACGCGAACTCGGGCTTCTGGCAGATACCTCTATCAGAAGAATCCAAGTTACTTACCACATTTATCACGCCATTCGGGCGCTATTGTTACAACAAACTGCCCTTTGGCATTACAAGTGCCCCTGAGCACTTCCAGCGACGAATGAGCTCCCTTCTGGAAGGTCTCCAAGGTGTACTCTGTGTAATGGATGACATAATTGTCTTTGGCACAAGTCAGCAAGAACATGACTGTAGACTACACACAGTTTTGACATGTTTGTCATCAGCAGGCATCACCTTGAACAGTGATAAGTGCGAATTCAGTAAGAACAGTCTTACATTCTTAGGCCATGTCATTAACCCACAAGGTATTTCCCCAGATCCTAACAAAACAGCTGCAATTAGTCAAATGGACACTCCAAAATCAGTTACAGAGTTGCGCAGATTCTTAGGGATGGTCAATCAGTTAGGAAAATTTTCTCCGAATATTGCTGAGTTATCCCATCCATTAAGAGAATTACTGAGTGTCAAGCGAGCATGGTTATGGGGACCAACACAAACAGAGGCCTTCTCAAAGCTAAAACAAGAACTAATCTCACCTCACATATTGGCACTTTATGATCCGGCAGCAGATACCATTGTATCCGCCGATGCATCCTCCCATGGCCTTGGAGCTGTTCTCCTGCAGAAAGCTGAAAGTCAGTGGCGTCCAATTGCCTATGCGTCGCGTTCCATGACGGAAACTGAAGCTCGCTACGCACAAATCGAGAAGGAGGCACTCGCCGCTACTTGGGCCTGCGAAAAATTCACTCCATACATTCAAGGGAAAACAATCACCCTAGAAACAGATCATAAGCCACTCGTTCCGTTACTTAGTCACAAAAATCTAGACAGTTTACCTCCCAGAATACTACGTTTTCGCTTAAGACTGATGAGATTTGACTATGAGATTAAGCACGTTCCAGGCAAGTCGTTACACACTGCAGATGCTCTTTCAAGAGCTCCTTTGAAAGATACAGTCAACTCAGATGAGTTGTTACAAGTGGAAGAAGTAGAATTTCAGGTATCATCTGTAATCTCCACATTACCTGTGAGCAATTCCAAACTGACTTCTTTTAGTCAAGCTCAAGTCGAAGACTCAGTGTGTAGCACATTGATTTCCTATTGCAGAAGTGGATGGCCAAACAAATCCTCCTTACCATCCTGCATGAAACCTTACTGGAAACTTCAAGGAGAGTTCTCATTACATGATAACCTTTTGTTGTATCAAAACCGAATCACTATTCCGAAACAGTTACAAGAAGAGAGAGTACAAGGCTAAACAGAAGCAGGACTATGACCAGCACCATAGAGCACGAACTCTTGATCCGCTTTCCCCAGATACTCCAGTATGGATCACAACTGGAAATGATCGCACTCCTGGCCAGATCCGCTCTCCCGCAGCAACTCCAAGATCTTACATTGTGTCGGACTCGCCGACATGTCACTCCCCGATCTCCTGTGATGACTCGTTCCCGTTTAGGAATTGCAGTAAGACCTCCTGACCGACTTACCGTATGATGCTAAAGGGGGAGATGTAGTGTGACTGGACTATATACATGCATACACGTGATTGTACTAACATTATTATATATGTATGGTGTTGTACGCATGCGCCTTCTTAATCATTCATTAGTCTATACGCGCCTACACCACAACATCCATCAACAGCACCAAAGCATTGTGGTACTCCCCATTTAGTTTTGAACTCATCCACCACATGATCCAAGTCATCACCAGACGGAAACTTTATGTACTCCTTCATCAGCACCTTCACAATAGCTCTGCATGTTTCATGTACAATGTCACAAACAGTTGATCGACCGATGCCAAACAAATGAGCTATGGTGCGGTATTCTATTGGAGTAGCCAAACACCACAGACAGACAGCCACTCTCCTTTGTACAGACAGTGGTCTCCTCATGACTGTGTCACTTCTCTCCAACTCTGGTGATAAGCGGTCGCAAATATAGAGAAAGGTCTCTTTGCACATTCTGAAATTTTGCAGCCAGTCTTGGTGAGTAAAAGTTCTCATGACCACATTATTCCACCACACATCAGATCTGGCCGTAGTACGTAATTATATATTAATTATATTATATTAATTATAATATTACACGTAATTAGAAATTATTACATACATACGTAGCTACTGTCTAAAATCAAAAGTATGCTGAACCATCATTTTTATTACCTTGTTGGGACAACCCAGCACCGTCGTTCCACTGGTGGAGAAGACTGCAGGGTGATAGCGAGTGATAACAATGCACTGCGTTTCTTCACCCCCTTCCGAAGTCCATTGATTCGTCTTTGTGCTTCTTGCAAGCGACGACGCCTTCTTTTCAATGTTTGTCGTCTTGCAGACAAAGATCTTAACCAAAGAAGCAAATAACAGCACAAGAGGGGGTCCATTTCGACACTAAGCTAAGCAGCGCACAATATTTTAAGAAAATATTTTATATTAGGCGCTTAAAATTTCCATGCTGAATCGAGCTGCCGTAACTCGTGTGAACCGGGCACCTTTTCGAACCGATCCGAGCTGATCCGAGCCAAACCAAGTAAGCGTGCTCGTGTGAACGTAGTATTGGAAGACTACAGGTAGGCATAGGAGGCTAGCTGGTAGGCATAGCTTTTAGTTTATTATAGCTAATATATATTTTATATTTAGAGTGAAAATGAAAGCAAAAATCCACAAAAGTGAAGAAGCTTTAAAGGTATTTATAATTATATTAATCGCACAAACAATATATACTTTTTACTGTAGCATTGGGCCATCATTGACAGTGATGACAAAGAATGGTCAAAAGACTACTTTAATGTGACTGAACTACAGGGAAAGAGACAAGAAAACCAACTTCAATAATTTGAAACCTGGAATACACTTAGCTAGCCACATAACGCCATAAACACTTTATTATTCATATTTGGAGTTTATTATAAGTGTGATATCATATTTGATATTCAAAGTACTCCATTATAGTTGAAGAAAAAGTTCATTGAAGCCCACTGCCTTGTAGTTACTACCAGTTTATTTCTTACTATATTTTCTTCTTGGAGTACTCAAAAGAAGGAAGCCAGCTATATTGGTTCTTGCAAGACTATGTGTTTAAATACTGGATGGGAGATTTGCCAAACACAGCAGATTCCGATATTTTGCTCTCCATACAGAGATGAGATGGTGTGCATTACAATCTGGTAGGGTGTACATGCAGCAGAACCAAGATGGTTATTTGTCCATTGATGAGCTTCGAGATATGGTAGGATGGGAAGGAGAGGACTTCTCTAATAGAGTTTTACATTATGCAGCCAGTTTAAGAGGCACTCGCCAATACTGGTTCCAGAGAAGAAGGCTTATAGCCATGGTTGATATTCTAGGTATTTCAACAATCTTTTTTACACACAGTGCTGCTGATTTTCAATGACCTGACTTAGTCTATATTATGTCAAGCTTTGGATAAAACATTTGGTGTCCATGATGATACCCGCCAGGCGCCAACATGATAGTGATGATACCCACCAACATGATGGTGAATTGGGAAACTAACATCTTTACAGTGTACATGCCTATCTATAATGTCCATTAAGTAGTTAAACTTAAAAATAGCCCTTCTGTGTAATTTTGTGTAACTGCATCTTGTATTTGCAAAACAATAGAGACAATAATTAACACTTAAAGGTGTTAGTGGGGCAAGAATCAAGATGAAGGCTTGATTGAGTCATATTGGATTTTGTGGTACCCAGTATTGATTGTATTACAAAGGCAACATCAAGCTTATGTTTAGCTACTTATGCCCATGATAGAAGTGTCTAATACATCACCCATAGAACAGCTCATGATTGATATAGGTCGAGCTGTAAATTACCAAGTTAAATACAAAGAAAAATCACAGAAATCTTACTTAGCCATCTTTACGGGGAAAACAATCCCATTTATTGTGAATTACTTAGAAGACTCACCCCACAGAGTTATCAAAGTCATATGCGCCGATGCTTACAACTGTTAAAACGGTGAGAAACTCCATGCATTTTTTACATCAATAAATACATAGGTTTGTAAAATAACTAAAGTTGTGGAGTACACAGAGTTCAAAACATTTATTAAGAAAGAGTGGGCACCGAATATATTAACACTACATCAACCAAGTGGTGACACAATCACTGACTGGGCTAGGGATGTTATCCAAAAGTTACAGACTATGCCAACTCATAAGGTATGTGCTATATGTACAATATGTAAGTTCAAGGTTTAGGCTCAAGAAATCAATACTTCACCTTAGATGCAAATTTATGTTGGGTTTATTAGCACCCACAGAGGTTTACAAGTAAATTAAATTAAGTATTTGTTTGTTGCCTTCTTTGTTCAACGTAGTGATTGATACGATCAGTGCAGATCGGTGATTACTGAATGACTCCAAGCAATCTGGGGAGACTACCAGGGAGTGATTACCAAACTCACAAGGAAACCAGATGAAATTCTGATACAATCAGAGTCCAGAGATAATGTTGGTAGGTCATCAATAATTGCAAAGGCTTCAGAAAGGAAGGCAATTCTGCAGGACTCTCCCACACTGAACTGCCCAGCAATGGAGGTGGCAAGGTTGGACGATGACGTTAAGACACAGTTGAGAAGTAAAAGGCAAGGACCCTCAGTTTGGGGTAGAGAAGACCATATTCAAGATTCAAGAAGAACTCCTGGGAGTTGGGGGTCCACTCGCTTGCTTGTGGGCAGGTATGGTGAATCCGAGGTGGAGACAGACAAAGAACAGATTGCTCTACTCATACAAAGAGCTCTGGGTTCTCCTAGGTAGTGTGTCTCACTCCATCTTCTTGGAGAGGAGGAAAATTGCATGGGCCAGGATTAATCTGAAGTGAAGTCTTTGGCTCTGGAGGAGTATAGTGACTGCAAGGACAAGTTCTTCGGTCCAGGTTTCCTGGAGTAAGACCTCCAATTATGGAACCAACAGCTAGTGTCCCTAATGTGGCTATGGAGATCACCCTGACATCCTCTGGGCAAGATGGCAATGAGGCCTCTAAGAAAATGGAGATGGACAAAGGTAGCAGCTTCATTTCCCAATTCCAGGAAGAGGAGTCACCCTGAGGAACACGAGTCACCCTGAGGAATGCAATTTTTTATTGAAAGGCAACCCAAGCAAGTACGGCGGCAAGGGATTCCAGCACCAGATCACTCTTTGTATGTACATGTATCTGTTATTCTGTGGTACTAAACAATATTTAAAAGTTTATGCTAATTTATATATATGGTAAGAGAAATGCATACCTATACAATCCTATTTTAAAATAGCGCATGTTAAATTATGGCCCAATGATTATGGACAAGATCATTCAATCACTGTATCTCCATATTTAGTGGTTAATCTAGCCCATTCATATAAAGGGATATTTGCCACCGATATTGGATTGCAAGGATAACAATTTAAACTCTTATTGATTGAAGCTAACAGCCACACAAAATTGCAAGAACTTGGGAGGAATTTGTGTACGTATATGGAATCTATACTACATAGCTAATTTACGGTTAATATGTGTAAACAATAGGATAGTAACATGCAATATAAATGTTAAATGAACTTCACCTATCTTACAATATTTTGGTGAATCTTAGACTAAGCAAGGGTCTGACACAAATTATGCGTACACAATCAAAACAATTCTTATCCATAGTGCAGGTTTAATCTTTGCACACATAGGCGATGACTGGGTTTATTAGGCCCAATGAAGAGTTACATTTAGTAAGATACCAGGTGTGGTACATTATCAAATCAGATATTGTTAAATGTGAATGATAGCAGTGACAATAAAAATTATAGTGTTATGACATAAGAGTCATACACCAGCTGCCTCAAAGCTGAATTCTCAGTGTACAAACAGAAACTACTTTCCATAATTATTATTAGGATGCGGAAGCTTTACTGGAGTCTTGAATGAAAACACATCATCGACAATCCATAGCTAGTGGGGTACATGAACAACTCCGTTTCTTAGAACATACGTAGTTGAATGAGTATATATAGTAACTGATCAAAACATTATTGTACTATCCATAAAATACATTTGTCTACATGCGTTAGTAAATTTTTGATTTTCAAATATTTTTAATTCCATGTATGCCAAAATAAAGTGTCTTAGCTGCAAAGAGACAAATAATGTACAATTGAACATGGTAGTAATTATCTTGTCCTACTGATGCTGCAACCATAGAATTGTCACTGTATGCAGTACAAAGTCAATATTCTTCCAATTAGGCAAAATTTCTCATTAATTTTGTTCATGCCCTAAATGAATACTTGGTAACACCATATCACTAGTATCCATAGCTACTGAATTAAGAAGAGGGCTTGTTGTCACAAAACAAATGAACAAAACTCCAAAACTCTACTTGATATCAATTGTTACAAATTTTTTGCTTTAGAGTTACCAGATATTTAATATTTATGACAATAAATCCTCGAGTCTTAATGTCTTTAAATTGATATTAATTGTTCAATAGTTGATGCAGCTTCATTTCTTGTTGATGCTTGTTCTTGTAAATCCACTGTGTGCAAATTCAATGAAGTTCAGAGGATAGTTTATTGATGCACACACAATTATTGATTATGGTAATCTGCTATTTTCAGCAAAAGTGTATGTGTTCTTTCCATTACAAATTACAACAATCATATGCAGCATACATTTGTGTCAGTCCCTCAGTTTAGCCTACAAAATCTATACTTTACTGCTACAAATTGGCATGAACAATATAGGATGTTAGTGATATGTAGCACACATGTATAGTTACCTATTTTGGAAGTATCCTTGTAATTTTTATAGCTATTTGCTCCACAGAGGATACATTTTGAACTTCAATGTTTTTACTACATCAATCCATTAGAATTTTAAGCTATGCAACAAGACTCTAACTATTGTAACTATAGTATTTCATTTGATACTTCTTACACACTTTGGTGATTTTTGCAGTGTTTCTAGTCTATAAAGTTTTGCATTTACAGACTAGAATTAACACAAAGCACTCTCATGTCACACACACAAGCATTATACACACTTACATAGGAAGACAGACTTTGCAAGATAACCTAGCTATTATGGACTATTTAAAATTGTAAGATGAGTGGCTTAATTTGCTCAGAACGTTGATACATAAGCTATGCAAACTGGATTTGCAAAAATAACAATATAACATTATAGCCCCACTGAAGTACTAGCTACCCAGACACATCTTTCACACACAGCTTTTGCCCCTGCATGTCAAACTGTGAAATGACACAACAGACACTGTTGAAAGGTATTATAAGGTGGCATGGGGTCCCAACATACACCTCAGCCCATAATATGGTCTAGGGCTATTTATGCCACCTACTGATTTCACAGCTTGTCTGCCTGAGTCTACTGGTAGGATCAATTTGTATTTTACATATATTTAGCACGATTTGTCATTGACCCAGTGGAGATTGTTCTTTTTATTATCTATTTGAGTATGTCTTTGAAGACAAAGCAATGAAGCTTGACAGCATCAGGGAGTTTGTAACAGAACTAGTAAGCTTGTTTAGAATTGATACATAGGGTTTTCCTAAAGGGTAGTAGAGTGGTGCAGCAACAAGCTACTTTCAAAAATCTTAACCATACGCAATGCAATAAGGCAAATCGATTTCTTGGGACAGTGGTCAGTAGATAAATCTTTTCAAAAGAACTGGTCTGTGTTTTAGATGGCAATTGCCATTGTGCTAAAAACTGGACCAATACAGACTTTTAATTGATCACTCCATAAAGTTGTAGTGCCAGTGCCAGTTGTGTTGTTTGTGCCAGTCGTGTCCGTGCTGTCCTATCGATTCATGATACTGATGGTGAGTTTATAAAATGTTGAAAGCTGTCTTACAAGTTTGTTAACATTTAGCTAGGCCATGAGTAAAGAAGATATTAAGTGGGAGGATTGTGAGAATGAGAACCAGGACCCTGGCATCGGCATCTTTATCCTATTTTCAGGAGATACCACAATACACAATTGCGTGAACTTGGCCTCTTGCAATACTGTAACAGGAGCATGGGGAAACAAGCCTATACATTTGACAAGTCCCCAATCAGGTAGAAAGAAAAGATTTTTAGATCACTGGTCATATGTGTTTGTTTACATGTGTTGCCAGGAGCGACAGCTGCATTATCCAAGTCAGCGTTCATGAGTTGGATGGATAACATAATTAAAGGGGAGACAAAGCACAACCCCTTAGCCAAAGGGAGTGGGGGTTCTACCACCACATCATGTTCGATGAATTTTTAGAAATCACAGAAGCTCTGTTAAGTGCCTTTAGGCAATGGGGCGACGATTGCGCTAGTAGGAGCTACTCTTGTGGCAGATTATATTTCATAGGTGGGTCAGGCCATGGCAAAGTAACACTCGCACATCAATCCTCTGCGTGGGGAGTGTTTCGATCTTGATTTATTAGAATATAAATTGAACATTCATTTTGTTCAAACTACTTGTGTTTACATTATTAACTTTTTTATGAAGTGTACTATATCTCTACATGGCTACTCCACTTTGCCTATACCAAGTGTCTAGTTTGTGCATGCTATGGCTGAATATATATAGTCAAGGTAAATAAGAAATGAGGGATATTCATAATTGCAAAGCCATTTAAGTTAAGCCAGTTAAATAGTTCCTTTCCCTAGACACAACGTTTATGTGCTCTTCTGCATGCCTGATAACCTATAATAGTAGATACAATACTAGACTTGGGTAATAACTAAGATAACCCACAATTAATATCGTATACGGCAAAATATTCAACGGGGACAACTTCCACAGTTTGAATAGAAAATAAACATTCACGGAAAACCTTCGTCCAGCAAATCCCTTTCACTGGCATACATATATCATGTGTCTTTGCGTGAAGTCAAACAATCCTTGTGTACTACTGTTGCCAGATAGTGATTTTAGACAAGTATGGAAGCATTTACTATACTTGGAGACTAAATGCTGTAAGTTAATTTATTGTCTTTATTAACACCTTTCCAACACGGGATGATGAACCAGCTCCTGCAGAAAATCATCTCAAAAAACAAAAAGAGAATGGCTTGCAAGAGCAACTATGCAAAAGAAAAGGTTTCTGAATGATCTGTTAGCTAAACAAGTATATACCTCTGCAAACAATGAAGGGATGATCACATGTGAAGCTTTTCAAAGGATGAAGGAAGCTTCAATGGTCTCATCACATTTGATAAGTCAGCTCTACAAAAGTTCTAAATTTAAACCAAGCTGCAGAATTGAAAGAACACAATCCTTTTCAGAAGCTGGACGTTGCAAATATGCCAATGAAAAGTTGTTTAACTTGCTTTGCCAGTACCATTTTGACCTGCCACCCCAAATTACAAAACAACTACGTGGTTTATCAACACTACTGGCATAAAGAGAAGAAACATCTCGCTGACCACCTTAATAGAATTTTAAAAGGGACCATAGAAGGGCTGGGTTCCGGAAGGTATTGTCCATTCTATTATAAGCAAACACATGATCAAGACAACAGTGCATGTTTGTCAAGTGGTGTCCACAATATTACAGACAATCATCACAGGATTACAGGAAAACCAAATGCTTGAAATAATACCTGGACGCAAACATTCACCAAGCCAGTCAAGTCAGTCTTATGCACGCCAAGCCTACATTTATTTATGCAGTTTTGGTAATTTGGTCGCAAGCGCCTATCCACACAGCACAATATGAATTTAGGTGCATATATTATATGCTAAGTTTGTGTAACTGCAACTCATGCACGATGTATCCCATAGATTCATCATTTGTTCCACACACAGTAGTAACAAATAGCTATCTCATGATATATAACAGATGCCATACTATATATAGCACAGAAGCACAACAATGATAACTATATGAATTCGGTAAGTTATTGATGTTTCTGCTTTGGTGCAAGTGCATTTTGTTTACAACATTACTACATAGCTAGCTATACAAATAATGGGGCAACAGTGCATTTTACTGCAGCAATTACAGTAAAACTGTTCCAGTATAACAGGCATAAAAACTTGCCCTACAATACATGCATGCTATATTACTAATAAAAACGTATACAAAACATTATGCATTCTTCCAAAATAGCAATCAGGTAATCCATGGGTAATCCATGTTCGTCCCTTGCCTCTGGAAATCAATTGCAATCTGCCAGTGAAGATTCAACTGGTAGCTAAGCAGTGTATCCTGTGTGGAAATAAAGACAGACAAAAGTCACAATATGGTGCATGGGAGAAAGTAGAATGTACAAATTTGGAAAAGGAATATCAAATCATCAATGAGAAAGATCAAGTTCCTTCATATACATCACTGTGGCGTCACTGACTTCGGTGTATCAGCAGCAGTCAGTTCACCATGATATGCATGTACTCTTCCCTACTACTTCCAGAGTTCAGGAGATGGATTAAAGATGGCAACAGTTATGCCATTGACTGGGAAGACAGATAGGTTGCAGACAAGGAATTTAGTTTTAGACAAAAGGCTGTAGCTGCAAGAAAGGCTGTGCATCCAATAATTGTGGATGCAAGAAGAAGTCAAACTACTGTGGGCCTGACTGTGAATGTCAAGGGTGCACCAAACTACCAGAACATACTCAACAAAAGACGGGTGAACAACAGATTTATAGTGATGATGATACTGCCAACAACTACAGTGAAAATAGTGACACTGAGGTAGAGGAGGAAGAGGTGGAAATGGAAATGATAACGGATGACTTTTTGACACCCCTAATATCCTATAAATGTAAGTGTGCACATGTACAAATATTCCATTTTATATACCTGATATTGAAACACTGCAGCATTTTCGATCAGATGAAGAATGAGGCAAAATGTACAAGCATAATAGTGATGTACGTAGCTGCATTACATGATATAACAGGAACATCATTGAGGCCACAACGTCAAAGGCGATTGCCAAGACGACTCAATATGAAGATGTTTGGACACAAAGATTAGCCAACTCTTTGTCACGTTACATTGGGCAGGATTGGCCGACTACAGTGGGTGTAAATATGACCTTTACAGATGTACAGGGTCAGTGCTCGGAACTACCTTTGCTTAATGGTAAACATTATTACCTTTACAACGGAGTGCCAGATATACTTTTACAAAGAGAGGTTGAGGTAGCCATTGTAACAAGCACTGAAATAGAGCAGCTGGAAGAAAAGTCACAAGTAGATACAGTTGTAATTGAAAATAAAAAGCAAGTGCCAGTTATGACACAGATTCAAAATCACTTTATGCCCATTATGTTAGGACAGGTACAACACTGCATTTTTTACTTACTGCGAAGGCCATAAAATTAACTAATGAAAACAAATATTATGAAGGAACCCCAACAGTAAGAGGTATGCTAATTCAAAAGTCGTACGGATGTTATCATTGTGAAGGACAAGTGAATTTACAGAATAACCATCCAGGTAACGTGAAGTTCAATATTGCCTGCCCAGTAGGAGTTGGGCATCTGACAAGAGAAGCATTGTGTGCCAACATTAATGCTTTATGCAAGTGAAATTGATAGGCCTGAATACAGTTACTGTATATAAATAATTACATGTTGAGATTTGTACGTTCATGAGTTGTGTAGGTACCTAGTTGTTATATCAGTACAACAAGCACATTATTTTTTGTTGTTATAGCAACACTGTTTGTCCATTTATTTCTATGGCAAGCTTGATATCTTGGTGTCCAAGCGCAGAGCTTTTTGTAGCTAATCTGTTCAAGTATAAAGTACACACCTTGATAATGCACACTGTTTTGTTCATTAGAATGGCAGGAGAAAAACAAAAAATCGCTCATATCCCACTGAAGCCATATTCAAAGGTTAATAACAAAGATATCCTAGGATTACTGTGGCTTATATCCCAACAAAGCTTTGATAGATAATGTAAGTGGCTTCGATTCTATACACACTTTCTTTGACTTAAGGGTGTTGATTCCTACTCTCATCTTACTGTATGATGGCAGTGTATATACATTTTATTTCTAGTAGGCCACTACGATGAGGTAGTGGTTCAGTTGGATCTTGAATTATACCATCAGGGCCAGCAGCAAGCCATGGCTGTTAAATTGGGGTGAGCTTGAGCGAGCCACATTCAAACGTTACATTGATTCGCAATTACTGCATCCAATGGTACGGCGTACGTACATATAAACAATATCGTACGTACATACATACATATCACACATATTTACAAATGTATATAATGAATGTATATAATGAATGTGCATACTAGGCAATTTACTCACCTAATGTACTTACCTTAGTCTCACAATCCACTCTAGACAAAACAAAGTCACACTTACGAAGTTCAAAGACTATATTTAATTTGCTTGAAAGGTAACAATCTCTTTAATTTGGTAACTTGTCCTATATAGTCAGGCGCCATTAGACTAATTTTGTCCTTTCTTTTATCTTTTTCACTAGTAGCTCTCTCCTGTAAGCTAACTCTACGTGTTACATTGTTCTACACGTGTTGTAAATATACCATATGGTGGGTTTTTCATGTGAGGAAATTTCACAAATTGATAGCGCGTGTATACCTTTCCTTCTTCTAGCCATTTAACAAACTGGCATTAGTGTCATGGTGATAGCTGAAGATGGGAGCTGGACGCTCTGTTCATCGGAGGTGTGCGCCGGCATTGAATTAGATACCGCACTTAAATTGGTGGACATCAGTCTCACACCACCCGCTGGGCCTCAAACAGAGTTCTCCCATCTATAGATACTGTCGTCATTGATTTGTCAAGACAGGGAACACAAAAGACAAGACACCTATGGGGGTGTACCCAAGGGTCAAACAATTAAATACAAATACAACACAAATTATATCAACACAGCTAACTGTAATGTCTTCACTAATATAAATGTACTGTAAAACATATTATAATATTTACACTATAAACTTATAACATGTACACTATAAACTATAGTAGCAAAGTATACAAGTCCTGCCCTTTCTTGCACCTACCTGCCGACCGCATGGCTACTCTCGTGATCTCTTTGTTTCACGTGATCTGCTTATCTCTCGTGATTTGCTCCTTTATAAACATACAATACAATATTACGTATCTATACTCAAAAGTGTATACACAGCATCGGAGAACGTTTTTTGCTGAGTCCCAGCGGAGCGTTGGCTAAATCTGTACCATCGCCACGAATCGTAAACTGTTCCCTGTAATCTCTATGACAATACAGTACCACATTGTCGTTATCATTCGAGTCATGGCTACAGCTTGCTCACCGACGCTCTCGCACAGTCACACCATTGTCACACCATATGGTCACACTCACTCTACAATGCCTCCACTGAATTAATTCACACGTGTTCGCACGCGTGGCGCTAGCACTAATTCGTTGAAAATTTTCCCTCGAAAAATTTGGAAATTTAAATTCTACATAATATACTCCACTGGCTGTGTCTTCCAACAGACACAAACAAGGTATAACAAGGTGCAAGTAGCAAGTAGCAACTCAATGGTGGAAGTCATTACCATTGGACGTCAGTTCAGTAGTAAGGACCGGTGCAACTTTATGATTTTAAGAATGATATAAAAGCCCATTTTTGGCTTTATTGTGATTACAAATATTTAATATAGTTTGTAGTTATTGTTTATTGTATTATCATTGTTTTGTTTCTGTGTTGTATTTATGCTAAACAAAAACACCCTGGGTGTAAAAAAAGTGTGAGGCCAATCAGAAGTAGCATTGTAAATAGGCGGGTATGTGTGACCAAAAACTTTGATATCAGCTGAGGCCAAGAAATTACTTATCAGAAACCTTTTTAACTCTTTGAATGACATACAATAGTTTATAGCATATTTTCACAAGTATGATTGGCTTTGTCACTTGGTCACCTTTTTATTATCAACATTATTATAAAGGTGGCCAAGTGACAAAGCCAATCATACTTGTGAAAATATGCTCTAAACTATTGTATGTCATTCAAGTAGTTAAAAAGATTTTTGATTAAGTAACTTCTTGGCCTCAGCTATAAAAGTTTTTGGTTGTACATACCTATTTACAACGCTGCTTCTGATTGGCCTCGCACTTTTTTTACACCCAGGGTTTTTTGTTTAGCATATCACTACTACTTTTTGGAAGTATAAACACATGGTATTACTAGCCAGTAGCAGAGAAGTACTGCATGAGCATAACTTGTACTTGCTTAGCACACAATATTGTAAATTAGACTTTGAAGCTTAATTTTGAAAAACTCAGGCCCGTAATTTTTTTAAACTTTCACTACAGAGTGATACATCTATAGAGATTGTGTATCTGAAAGTTTATGCAAATCATTCGAAGGGGTCCAAGTTATGGCAACTATCAACCTGCAGTGTAATAGCCTTTCTCAAATACATTTAAGTGTTTACTTCGGACTGAAAATAGTATGACAGAAGTGCTGATACAAATTTGGCCAAAATCCATTGAGTTATTAGACAAACAAGTGAATGTACAAAAAGAGAGTTTGAAAAAATTTCCAGGGTTCACGCAAGCTCCCACAAGCCCATGAAAAAAGTGTGTGATGAAGAAGAAAGAAATAACTACTGCATAAAAATTTATGTGGTGAAAGGGAGAACTTTGTAAGGCTGTATCAAAAAACTGGCTGGACCAATTTTGATGAACTTCGGGTTATTGATTCTTCAAACAATGAAGGTACTAATTCTCTAGTAAACAGGCAAATCAGGTGGGAAAGGATGGTTCGTCGTGCGTAGTCGCACAACGAGCACCGTAAAACTTGCAATGACTGATACTTAGGAATGGTGGCACCAATTTCCTCCATTCTCGGTTCATTGATTTGAAAATGTGTACAGAACGGATGGAATAATTCAGGAGATGATTCGTAACAAGTTCAACCATTGTACTATCCTTACTATTGCTCATCGACTGGCCAATAATGGACTCTGATAGAGTATTGGTGTGTTAGGGTCACAGTTAGCAGCTGAATAGTTCAGCAACTATTTTCACCCCAGGTCCCACCTCCCGGCAAAGTGCTAGAATTTGATACACTATATAACCCACCACAGAAACATCACTCATTATTTTATAGTATGGTAAAGAAAAGTGGTCCCATGGAAGCAGAAAGACTTATACAGCAATGGAAAAACTAAGATATGGTAGTATAATTTCCCTCTAAATTCATTAAATTCATCAGAATAATTATAATCAAAGCGTTTTAACATAATCCACTATAGTCTGCGAAAATATACTATTTTCCGTTTCCTTTTATGAATAAAATTTTTGAGGCGCATTTGCATTGTTATAAAGTAGAGTTTCGTTCGCCGTAGTTGTACAGTGGTCGAGACTGTGGTGGTATTATGGTAGAATGAGTAATGACAAGACTACTGGAATTGTATTTGAGCATCCTGCCAAGGACCCTAGAGCAAAAGCTAATCTGATTTCGAGACTATTCTTTAGGTAATTGCGAGTAATTATTTAATTGCAGTATACGTAGCTCGATCGAGCTCGCGGTCCTTAGCGGAGCGATTCCCAAAGCTATTTATAATATACCAGGGGCACGTACTCGTGTGATACTAGCACTGGTGTCCCAATAGCCGATCTACTCGAAATATCTACATTTATTACCGCACCCGATTACACCATTTGTATTAGTTTACCCTAATAGAGCAATCAATTTGGTATGTATGTCATTATATGGCTGAATATATGAAATTTAAATCTCAATGGCATACTGCACTTTCTGTAATAATAATCTCGATAATAATAATAATAAATTTTAGTATTGTGTAATTTGCATAGTTTATGCACACTAAGGGCAAAGTTACGGTGTGTGTATGTGTGCGCGCGCGCATGCATGCATGCATTTTCTTGTGTGCATGTCCACATGTGTATGTGTACATGTGCGTGCGTGAAAATGGTATTGGTATAATTATATGTTGTAGCTGGTTGGATTCATTTTTCTGGATTGGATACAAACGTGAACTGAAGCATGAAGATCTGTTTGCAACACCTGAAGAAGCTCAATCACAGTATCTATTAGAACGCTTTAACAAGTAAGTCTACTATCTCTTCTTAGTGTAATTAGCTATTGTTGGTGATTTTATTACAGTGGAAAAATTAGAAAATGAACTTATGTTACGGTCAAGCTTTTTAACATACATGTAGGGGTGGGCAATATTGATAAATGCCATACCATGGTATTTAAAATAGAAATATCTACTAAATGGGCTCATGGCTTCATGCTAAACAACGCCAGATGTATTGAATGACTTCCATATAAATGGATGCATTACATCATGGTGCATATCATATACAGCTCTCTTACTTTAGTCCTTAAAATATTTCAAAACATTTCATGGATTGCTAAATACCATAGGTAGACTATCAGTTAAATGCATATAATGTGGTATTTCATGGTATTATGGTATCAGGAGCTTGAAGGAGCAACCTGCCGGGTGCCCACCCCTGATTGGATGCTTACACTGCAGGCAATAAGCCTCTGCACAGAAAGGGTCTGGCTATGACAGGCTAAGTTTCACCTAAAAGACTTTTGTACCACAGCCAAAATTCATCCATGTGCTTTTACTGTGGCTGTTGGATGTCTAGGAGTGCTGAATAGATCTGAAATAGGCTCTAAGTAGATAGTAATCATATAGAAATCCTACCGGTATTCCTTATTCATTTAGCACTTTATATGTTAACATCATCTCCACTGCTTAATTACCAAAGTATTTATTGACTATAGCTACCAGTAAAAGTACTGATGGGGAATCTACATAGTTAGCAGAGTTGTTACACCAAGGGACTGCATAGACCAGATATTTAAGAATTATGTGCTAACAAATCCATTCCTTCTAGAGATGCATACCACGATTTATAATTACACAAATATGTCACATCTATCTATTGATGAATGTTATATTAGAGAAGTTTAAGAAAATCTGTTTGTCTAAGGATGGACAGATTCTGAATTTAAATATTTTGAGGTTGTGGCTTTTGTTACAAATATACCCAGAAAATCAGCAGAAAAAGAATATCCTTTAATCCTTGCCCTTCTGTGTAATATAAGACCCTCAATTTACGATACATAATTGAATCCTGTAGTATCACTCATGAGAGACTGTTTCATGTAAGCCTCTTTTTCCCAATTGATATGTCCATTTGGCTGTTTTCTCATACATCAGAGTGTTCAGTAGTTATTTGGTACGTAGTTTTAGTAGGTCAGTAGCATTTTCACAATTTTCTGTTAGTGGTAGTCATCAGATCATTTTATTGCATGAGTAAATGTAGCTCCTAATTGTCCTTGAAGGACTTCATTAACAGGTGCCTTCGTTTGATTTTTGATTGTGCCTAGCTCTTTTACAACAAATGTATAGCTAACGGCTTTTACAGTGAAATAGGAAGTTATTATTGGGGCAAGCCTGAGCGAGCCCCACATAAATGGTGTATCGAGTCGAAATCACTGCATTCCGATGGTACGACGTACGTACGTAAGTAAGTACGTACGTATGTAGGTACGTTACTCTAATTGTAAGCGCTATGGTAAGCAGTTATACACGCTTACTTAGCTATTTATAAATTATAGACAGTCTACGTGCCTATGCAAATATAATGTGGTTCTTCAGTTAGACACCGTCATGCGGTCTCTTTCTATCGCTACTATACTCACGACTGTCGCTGTGGCAAACAGTTATGCTAACTAGCTACTCCACAGTTATAGCGTCTACGCGCTTACGCTGTCGCAAATTAATATGTATAGTAGCTACTTCAGTTAGACACCTATCACAAGGTCTCAGTATAGATATATCACTACTCACGACTGGCAAAGAAATAAAGTTATGACGAAAATATTTCCAATCTAAGCGCCATTATATAAGCACTTGCTATAAATAGATATATGCGCTTATATGCATAGAGACAAAGCGCTTAATTAACAAAGTGGACTAATTGCACTAATTTAATACAAAGTTCTATACATCAATAGCTAATGTAATTATGCAAAAGTCATGTAGTCTAACTATAGAGTGTGCTTCATCAAGACTATCAGTAGACAATTATCAGCATCACTGATAACTAGACAAGTGACATCACTGATGCTTGTGACATCACTTGTTAGAGTGTGCTTCATCTTGTCTTGTCTTCATCATCTTGTCACTTGTGATTATTGAAGGAGTCATGATCATTCCAATTTCATCACTTAATTTTTACACAAAAGTGTGACCTTACTTTTAAACTATATATAGCCAGGCTATATCATCGCCTTAGAAAACAATTAATAATATCTCACTAACACAACATGACCTTGGCATGTATAATGTTAACTATGCATACAGCCATACATGTCGCCAAACTTCGCGAAGGCTCGCCCCACGATGTTGAAACATCTGTCTAGTAATATTACTATATATATGCTGTCTTATATATCAGTGAAGGGTGGTGTAATTGTACAAATATATTCATTAGTTTAGCTGCAGGTTATGATATACAGATGACTAGGGAATATTTAAACACTTTATTTGTTACTTTAGTTATTGGTTAGCAGAAACAAGACGTACTCATGTGAGAATGAAACCACAGCTCTGGTATGCACTGTTTCAGTGCTTCAAGTGGCAAATAATGTTTCATGGAGTTCTATATGCAATAGAAGTAAATATTTATACAAAATGTATTTGTTATTGATAGAATCCGTTACAGTTTATTCCCATAATTGGACAAGCTTTACTTGTGGGATATCTATCACAATACTTCTGTGAAAAGAATGTTCTAGAAGAGGAACTGTCTGTGCTGAGAAATGGCAGCAATTCAGAATTGGTTGCTCTGAAAGAAGAAGAAATAAAAACAGCCACTAGAGATGCCTACTTATATGCATTGGGGATGATAGTAGCATCTTATGCTGTGGCAGTACATCACACATGGGTATTTTATAATTCACACAAAATTGGAATGATGAATAGGATAGTAATGACTGGAGCTATTTTCAAAAAGGTGATGATTTTTTCACACGTACGTAGTTTACACTGGTAAATACCATTTTAATTATCTGATATGAAGTATCTGCATGTATGTATGTAATGGGATGGATGGTAGGGGGTGGGGTGGGGTAGGAGGTGTAGACATGCCAAAATGTACTGTTATATGGCTTTCAAAACTAGCCACACTGCACCATAAAGCTAAGGCTTGAAAGGGGAGCAATTGGATATCATTCATGCTACTCAACTGCCATCTTGCAATTCCTCTTTTCACAGGAATGAGATTGTTTACTTAGGCCACCCGTACATGGGTATTATAGCTATAAGCTTATGCATTTCAGTTCTAGGACATGTGGAGTTGTTGTTGACTAGTGAGATGTTGACATAATCTATCCAACACAGGTTTTGAAACTTACTCAATCAACCATTGGACAGCTTTCAATTGGACATATTGTAAATCTTGCCTCAAATGATGTTCAGAGATTTAATCTGGTATCAGAATTATATGTACTTCAAATATATAGTAATTATATAATTTATATCATAGGGTTTTGAGTTTATTCATGAGTTATGGGTCGTTCCACTTTTTCTTCCAATATTCACCTATGTCTTGTGGAGGGATCTGGGACTAAGCTGCTTAGCTGGCATTTCACTGGTGATCTTACAGCCCCCAATACAATTTATAGGTGCTCGCCTTTATACCAAATGGAGGTATATTATTAATACAAGAATGTCTTCGCTCTTGTAAAATATATGTCACTGCACAGGTTGAAGTCTGCTAGAGTGACAGACAAGAGAGTTAGAGTGATGAATGAAATCATCAGTGGTATGAGATTGATCAAGATGTATGCCTGGGAGTGGGCATTCCATGAATATGTCAAGAAGATAAGAAAGTTAGTACTGTATCGCAGCATTGACTTTTAGCTTAAATTTTATATCAGGAATGAGAGCAGAATTATTACTCAAGCCAGCATGATTCGAGTTATCAACTTAGTGCTATTTTACACTTCACTTAGTCTACTCAATTTTACTACCTTCTCCACGCATGTCGGTCTAGGGAATGAATTATCACCCAAAAAAGTGTTCACGGCCATCACTCTGTTTTCTTTTATAAGACTTTATTGTGTTCAGTTCTTTGTGCTTTGTTTATTGGCACTTTCAGAATTATCAGTAGCGATTAAGAGAATTGAGGTGAGGACTGACCTGATTGTAAAATGAGTAACTATGATAAACTGACTGCTACAGAAACTATTATTGCTACCAGAGCTCAGTGGTACTGCTATAACCGGTACTAACAGTGATCCACTAAAGACAACCAGTAAATCATGTTCCCCTAATGTGATGCCTACTCTTGAGCTGGTCAATGAAGAATTGATTAGTGATAGTGGACACGAATCATTGCCAAATAGAGGTGCTCCCAGAGTCACAGTAAACTGTTTAACAGCATCTTGGACATTTGTAAAGAAATATATTTTTACTATATAGACTTCTCAGATTTTTTTGCAGGACAAAGAGAAGGTTGTCTTAGAAGACATCAATTTTACTGTAGACCAGGTAAAGTACTCAACTCCTACACAGTCAGTGTATAACATGACATGATATAGTCCAACAGGTTACTGGCAGTAGTTGGTCCAGTGGGATCAGGAAAGGTGTGTTGTTCACTAGTTGACTACTCTAACTCATCATCTCCACCATACATTACTACTGTAGTCATCACTACTACAGTGTCTACTGAAAGAACTACAACCATTGGATGGATCAGTAGACATTGAGGGGACTATATCTTATGCCAGTCAAGAGCCATGGATATTTTCCGGAACACTAAAAGATAATGTTTTATTTGGACAACCATTTGACCAAGCTTGGTTTGATAGGGTAGTGGAATGTTGTTGTTTGGTCAAGGTCAATAAAATTTACTTGTTAACTTTTCTGGTATTACAAGTTATAGGATTTTGAAGAGATGCCATTTGGTGAAGACACTTTGATAGGAGAACGAGGAGTAAACCTTAGTGGTGGTCAGAAGGCTAGAGTAAACCTTGCCAGGTGTGTGTAGACTGTAGACAGTGTTAAGCAGTGATCAACTGATGTGTGTTGTGTGTAGGGCTGTGTACAGGGACAGTGATATCATGTTATTGGATGATCCTCTTAGTGCAGTAGATGCTGCAGTGAGCAGACACCTGTTTGATGGGTATAGAATGTTGTAATGGTATAATGAATGTTATGAGTGTCATGATTATTATAAGGTGTATATGTGGAGTATTAGCTGACAAGTTAGTGATCTTAGTGACCCATCAGTTACAATATGCTCAACATGCTAACTCCATTCTAGTACTAAAGGAGGTTTGTATGTGAGAGAATTGTTTGTAGTGTTAAAATTGTGTTTGAAGGGATGTGTACAAGGATATGGGAATTATGAGGAGTTAACATCAAGTGGTGTTGACCCAACAGAACTTTTTGATGACATAGAGGATAGTATAAAATCACCAGATTTATTACCACCAGATATTGTAATAGAGGAATGTGATGATGTAGTAGAAGAAGCAGATAGACAAGATGTTAAGAGTCCAGATCATATCCATCTGTTACCAATAGAGAAGGCAAGAGGATGTGTTACATCAAAACATTCTGGGAGCAATCCATGTCTTAATTTTGATTTAAATTTTGATGGATTATCAGAAGAAATATCATTATTTACTGCGCCATCCATGTTTTCTCTAGTGTCTACTCATGATAATGTTGACAGCATCAGAGGAACTAAGAAAGTAGCTAACAATATCATTCACTCAAGAATCATGTGATAATAATTTTGTCACAATATTTAGAACATGCTTAATGTTGTACCAGAGGAAGAAAGGGCTCATGGAACTATTTCAAACAAAACATATTTGCGATATGCCCAGGAAGGTGGAAATACAATATTGACTATTCTATTGATCTTGGTATTTATAACAGCTGAGGTAATTACCTCTTCTATGCAATTTCTGTAAAATGCACTGAATGTATATTGTTGTTAGGGTAGCGTTGTTACCGCTGATTGGTGGCTGTCTAATTGGTAAAGAGCTATTTTATTTATAATACTATAAATGGGTTGTTTATGGTGTAAATTTTAGGGCCAGTGAAGGGGGATCTTGTTCTGTAGAACTTGAAAATATATCATTTGAAACCTCCAATTTTGACCTGAGTGCTCACCAAAGAATTGGAATATATGGTGGTATTGTTGGAAGAGCTGTAACAATAGTTATGTTTAGGGGTATATTGACATTCTTGATCTGTCTGGCTGCAGCTCGTACCTTACACAATAAAATGTTCAGGAGCATACTACGAGCACCTATGTTGTTTTTTGACATCAATCCAGTTGGTATGTTGAATGGATATTGAATGATCCATGTATATTTGTTTATTCCAACTGGTAGGGCGTGTGTTGAATAGGTTTTCTACTGATACTGGGCTTTTAGATGGTCTTTTACCTCACCTTTTTCTTCACTTTTTTACGGTAAGATTTACTGTCAATGCCATTTGTAATTATTGGTATTTTGAAATGCATAGATATTGCTAAGAATTTTTGCTATCGTGATTATTGCATGTGTGGCAAACTACTGGCTGTTCATACCTTCCAGCATCATCATTATAGTTCTTGTCCTGTTTCGACATTTCTTTTTACGTACCTCACGAAATGTACAGAGGCTTGAGGCATTAGGTATGCTTATATAAAATAATATTAATATACATATTAATAAATTTTTATAAGCTCGTAGTCCATTATATTCACACATCTCAGCTACAATTCAAGGCCTATCATGCATAAGAGCATTTCGTGAAGAAAAAAAGATCCTCAACAAATTTCACTATTACCAAAATGAACACACAAAAGCATCATATATGAAAATTGTCACATCTCGATGGTTTGGAATTAGAATTGACTTGATTGGATCATCTTTCCTCACAATAGTAGCGTTCAGTTCTATTCCATTAGCAGACAGTAAGTACTGGTATCCTGTGATACAATAACTGCAATATACAAGTCTCTTGATTTAGATCTTGACCCAGCACTTATAGGATTGTCTATGGCTTATGCCGTCACTTTGATTGGTATGTTTCAGCACTGTATTCGAACAAGTGCTGAAGTGGAAAATCTGGTGAGAAATTACCTATACCTCCATAGCAGCTATGCATTATAACTAACTGCCATGCAAAGAATTAGCTAACTATATTATTTAGATGGTATCAGTAGAGAGAATGATCGGATATGGTAAACTAGAAAGTGAAGGAGAGCTGGAAACTGCAATAGAGGATAAAGCTCCTCATATCTTTGGATGGCCCGAGAAAGGAGTAATCGAACTTCGTGATGTGAAATTTAAATATGCTATAGAATATCCTTATGTGTTGAAGTCCATATCATTTAAAATTGAGTCTTGTGAGAAAGTTAGTCATTTGTATTTCCATTCTAATTCACATGATAAAAGATTTTACCTCAACAGATTGGCATTATAGGTAGGACTGGAGCTGGCAAGTCTTCTTTGTTGTCAGCACTGTTCAGATTAGCTGAACCCGAGGGAGTGTTTGAAATTGATGGAATACAAATAACTGACATAGGACTACATGACCTTCGTAAGAAGATATCCATTATTCCACAGGTGATGTATTGTGTATACTGAAATGACATTTATAGCTACTGGTGTGTGTATGATATACAGGACCCAGTACTGTTCAGTGGAACTGTCAGGTATAATTTGGACCCTTTTGATGAATACCAAGACAACCAAATGTGGGATGTATTAGAAGAGGTATGCGATTCATATAAAGATCACTATCAAGACCATTACAATACAGGTCCAACTAAAAGAAGTTGTTGCAAACTTGGACAATGGGTTAGAAGCTGAAGTGTCAGAAGGTGGTTCTAACTTTAGTGTGGGCCAGCGACAGTTGATGTGTCTAGCAAGAGCACTATTGAGGAGGAATAAGATTCTTGTGATTGATGAGGCAACTGCAAATGTTGACCTGATGTAAGTCAACATGTTGTCAGAGTTGACAGTTTTATGATATGAAAATGTGTTAACAGAACTGATGGAATAATTCAGGAGATGATTCGTAACAAGTTCAACCATTGTACTATCCTTACTATTGCTCATCGACTGGAAACAATAATGGACTCTGATAGAGTATTGGTGTGTTAGGGTCACAGTTAGCAGCTGAATAGTTCAGTAACTATTTTTATTTTAGGTATTATCTTCTGGTAAAGTGATAGAATTTGATACACCATTCAACTTGTTACAGAATAATCATTCATTGTTTCGATCAATGGTAGAACGAACTGGTCTTATAGAATCAAACAAACTGAAAACAATTGCTAATACAATAAATATAGTAAAGTATGGTACTACTCTATAGCATTGAGTGCAATCATATTAGGCAGCAATGAGTGGAATAATTTATTGTTATAGCCATGACCATATGTACGTACGTACCATACGTACGTACATACGTACCAATCGTACGTATGTATGGTACGTACTTACGTATGCAAATTGCATACGTATTATAAGTACGTTTGTACGTATAATATTATGCTAAACAAAAACACCCTGGGTGTAAAAAAAGTGCGAGGCCAATCAGAAGCAGCATTGCAAATAGGTATGTGCGACCAAAAACTTTGATATCAGTTGAGGCCAAGAAGTTACTTATCAAAAATCTTTTTAACTACTTGAATGACATACAATAGTTTATAGCATATTTTTACAACTATGATTGGCTTTGTCACTTGGCCACCTTTATTAATAATGATGGTGTGAAAAAGGTGGCCAAGTGACAAAGCCAATCATAGTTGTGAAAATATGCTATAAACTATTGTATGTCATTCAAGTAGTTAAAAAGATTTTTGATAAGTAACTTCTTGGCCTCAACTGATATCAAAGTTTTTGGTCGCACATACCTATTTGCAATGCTGCTTCTGATTGGCCTCGCACTTTTTTTACACCCAGGGTGTTTTTGTTTAGCATATCACTACTTTTTTGGAAGTATAAACACATGTTATTGCTAGCAAAGTACTGCATGGGCATAACTTGTACTTGCCTAGCACACAATATTGCAAATTAAACTTTAAAGCTTAATTTTGAAAAACTCAAGCCCGAGATTTTTTTTTAACTTTCACTACAGAGTGATACATCAATATAGACTGTATATCTGAAAGTTTATGCAAATCATTTGAAGGGGATCCAAGTTATGACAACTATCAACCTGCAGTGTAATAGCCCTTCTCAAATACATTCAAGTATTTACTTCAGACTGATAATAGTATGACAGACAGGTAGAGCATACATAGGAGAAGTGCTGATACAAATTTGGCTGAAATCCATGAAGAAATGAGTGAGTTATTAGACAAACAAGTGAATGTATAAAAAGAGTGTTTGAAAAAAACTTCCGGGGTTCACGAAAACTCCCGCAAGCCCCCCAAAAAAGTGTGCGATGAAAATAAAAGAAACAAAGAAGAAGAAAAACGACTGCCGCGTAAAAACTTTTGTGGTGAGGAAGGCATTTATAAGGCTGTATCAGAAGAATGGCTGAATCGATGTCGATGAACTTCGGGATATTGATTCTTCAAACAATGAAGGTACTAATTGTCTAGTAAACGGGCGAATTGGGCGGGAAAGGATGGTTCGTTGTGCGTAGTCGCACAACGGGCGCCATAAAACTCGCAATGGCTGGTACTTAGGAATGGTGGCGCCTATTTCCTCCATTCTCGGTTTGTTGATTCTATATAGTAAGAACGTTGTGGGTCGGTAATAACTAAGCGATAGCTTTAATGGCGGCTTGACTAGAGCGTTTGCGAGTTTGAGGGCGGTGCTACGTGTAAATAACTCACTCAGTGGTCGCGTTGCTGCGCTTCTTCTTGGCCTCGCGACTCACTATCGTGAGTCTTGATTACGTACGTACGTATGGTAGGTACTTACGTATGGTACGTATGGCCAGCCATCTGGGTGTGAGGCTGCTATACATGCCTTGAGACACATTTTTGATGATGTTGCCACAGAAGCAGCTATGTCGGTGGATGCTTCTAATGCATTCAACAACTTGAATCGTCGGCTGGCTCTGGCAAATATTTCCACCTTATGTCCTGCTTTTTCTCGCATTCTTATTAACACCTATCATAATGATGCCAACCTGTTTGTTGGAGGTGAGACTATCTTATCTCAGGAGGGAACAATTCAAGGTGATCCTTTGGCTATGGCCATGTATGCTTTGGCACTGGTCCCTATGATTACCCGTTTGAGTAATATTGTGAAGCAGGTGTGGTACGCCGATGATGCAGCAGCTGCAGGCCATCTTACTGATCTTCGTACTTGGTGGGATATCTTATGTGATATTGGTCCTCAATTTGGTTATTTTGTCAATTCATCTAAGACTTTTTTGATCGTAAAAGAGACACATCTGCTGATGGCACGTTCTATTTTTGAAGATACCGGAATTCAGTTCACTACTGAGGGCAGACGTTATCTGGGTGCTGCTATTGGCACTTCTGATTTTGTTAAGTCATATGTGAGCGATAAGGTGAAAGAATGGTCTGATGAACTATCCAAGCTGTCTGAGATTGGTCTTACTCAGCCACATGCAGCTTATTCTGCCCTCACTCATGGGCTTTTGGGGAGATGGATTTTTTTATCTAGAACGTTGCCTGGTATTGGTGAATTATTTTCTCCGCTGGAACAGACTATCCGTGCGTACCTGCTGCCTGCTTTATCGGGTAAATGTGCCTTCAGTGATGCCGAGAGACAACTGATTTCACTACCATCACGTTTAGGTGGACTTGGTATCACTGATCCCTGTGTATCCTCAGCTTTTCAGTTTGATGCTTCACAGAGAGTAACTGGTCCCCTGGTCTCACTCCTTCTGGAACAAGATTCACAATTTACAATAGAAATATTGAATGAGCAATTGGCCCTTAGGCAGGAGATACACCTTGAGAATCGTCGTAGATCTGAGGAATTGGCTGCTTCCTTACATCCTTTGTTATCTACTGAGTTGCAGCGTGCTAGAGAGTTTGCTTGTTTGAAAGGGGCATCCAGCTGGCTGACTGTTTTACCTCTGGATGAACATGGATTTTCACTGCACAAGGGTGATTTTCGTGATGCTGTGTGTCTCCGTTATGGATGGTCATTCCCTCACCTTCCAACGGAGTGTATTTGTGGTGCCTCATTCACTGTTGATCACACCATCACTTGTCCTCATGGTGGTTTTCCAACTCTACGCCATAATGAGATCAGGGATATTACTGCACAGCTAATGTCTGAGGTGTGTCCTAATGTGGCCTCTGAGCCAACTCTTCAACCAGTTACTAATGAACGTTTTTTCACCGCTCCGCAAACACTGAGAGTGGTGCTCGCCTTGATGTGAGGGCACAGGGTTTTTGGGGAGTTCACCATCAACAAGCTTACTTTGATGTGCGTGTGTTCAATCCTCTGGCTATTTCAAATCATCAGACTATCATCTCTACATGTTTCAGATCCCATGACCGTGAAAAGCGTCAAGTCTATGAACAACGTGTACGTGAAGTGGAACGAGGCTCTTTTACCCCCCTTGTCTTCTCAGCACTTGGTGGCGTAAGTAGACCAACAGAAATCACCTACAAACGGCTTGCCTCATTACTTGCTACTAAAAAGGACCAGCATTATAACATTGTAATCTCTTTGATCCGATGCCGGCTGAGCTTTTCACTACTTTGGTCTGCTATAATGTGCCTTCGGGGGAATCGATCTGCAGCTGGACGTCCATTGAGGGATATTGATTTTACTTTGGCTGTCAGCGAGGGCAGGCTGTCATTAACTGACTGATTAATATATTATGTATATTACATTATTGTCTATATTTAACATTCATTATTTAAAAAAAAAAAAAAAAGTTTAAAAAAAAAACCAAAAAAAAACCATAAGTACGTACGTACGTACCATACATATGTATGATATGTATGATATGTATTATATGTGTACGATATGTACGTACGTACGTACCATACCTACATACGTACCATACGTACGTACGTACCATATATACGTACGTACATATGTACCATGCGTACGTGCGTACATACGTACGCCAGCGGAGCATTCTGCTAGTTTACATGCATGGTCAAACAACTTGCTGTAGCTTGAAGGTATCCACAAAAACTGGAACTGTTAATGTTCTATGAAACTATCAAGTAAAATTTTGTATTGATGAACACGAAAAGTTCTGTTTTACTATATACGTAGCTACATTAAACTATTGGTACAAGTGGAAGTGCCTTATCTCAGTGGGCCAACTCCACAATGATATTTCCCCTTAATGTCCATTAGGATAGATTATAATCAAGACTCACAATAGTGAGTCAAGAGGCCAAGAAGAAGCAGCAGTACACGAGTTGTTTAATAAGTATTATATTGTTTGTATTTAACAAGCCATTAAAGACAGAATAACACAGACATAGTATACAAGAATAAACAAAAAGCCTTATTAGTGTCTCTGGTGTCTCAGGTCTCCCTAGTATCTCCAGTGTTCCTGGTATCTCAGGTGTCCCTGGTATCTCCTGTATCTCTGGTGTCCATGGTATCTCCAGTGTTCCTGATGTCTCTAGTCTCTCTGGTGTCTCCAGTATTTCAATTCTGCAGTCTCAGATGTCCCTATAGTGTCTCCAGTGCATGTCTTTGGTGTCCCTGGTGTCTCTAGGGTCCCTCAGTGTTCCTGGTGTCTCTAGTGTCCCTGTTGTCTCCAGTGTCTCTGATGTCTCCAGTGTCCTCTAGTGTTTCCAGTGTCCCTGGTGTCTCTAGTGTCCCTGCCTCCCTGCATGGTGTCTCTGGTGTCCCTGATGTCTCCAGTGTTCCTGGTGTCTCTAGTGTCTTTGGTGTCCATAGTATCTTCGGTGTTCTGGTGTCTCCAGTGTCTCTGGAGACATCAATGACACTGAAGACACCGTGGACATCAGAGACACCCCCAGGAACACCAGAGACACCAGGGACACTGAAAACACCAGGACACAGGAAGCACCAGAAACACTATAGACACCATAGACACCAGGAACAATGAGGACACCAGGGACATCAGGAACACCAGAGATACGAAGGACACCAGAGACACCGGAGACATCATGGACACTGGAGACACCAGAGACACTGGAGACACAAGGGACATCGGAGACACAAGGGACATCAGAGACACCTGAGACACCTGGGACAATAGAGACAACGGAAACACCAGGAACACCAGAGACAGGACACTGGAGACACCAGGGACATTGGAGACACCTGGAACACCAGAAACACTGGAAACACAAGGGACATCTGGGACACCAGAGACACTGGAGACACCTGAGACACTAGAGACACCAGAACCACCAAGAACACCATAGACAGGACACTGGAGACACAAGGGACACCGGAATTATGACATGGAGGGACCAGGAACATTGGAGACACCTGGGACACCAGAGATGTTGGAGACACAATGGACCAAGAATACTAGAGACACCAGGAACTCTGGAAACACCAGGGACACCAGAGACACTAGAGACTATCTCTGGTGTTCCTGGTGTTTTTCCGATGTCTCTAGTGTCCCAGGTATCTTTATAATGTCTCCGATGTCCCTTGTGTCTCTGGTGTCTCTGGTGTCTCTGGTGTCCCTAGTGTCTCCAGGGACGGTGTTCTTGGTGTTCCCAGTGTCTCTAGTGTCCCAGGTGTTTCCGGTGTCAATAGTATCTCTAGTGTCTCTGGTGTCTCCGATGTCCTTTGTGACTCCACGCAGTGTCTCTGGTGTCAGTAGTCTCTCTAGTGTTCCTAGTGTCTCCCTAGTGTCTCCAGTGTAGTATCCTTGCATGGTGTCCCAAGTGTTCCTGGTGTCTCCTGTGTCCCTGGTGCCTTTAGTGTTTTGATATTAACAGTTTAGTACTATAGCTATGGCTATAGTCAGTTCAAATAGCTATATACTGAATTTGGTTGTCACTTTAGACTATGATGATCACAAGAACTATATGGTCAAGACATGTTGACACTCTGGGGTATTAACATCATGCATACTTGCTGAGTAAGTCATTTGTCACTTATCCATACATACGTATACTTAGCTAGCCACATAGCTACTCTGTAAAAGAATCAATATCCCATAGATATAGCTATTTTACTAGTTTGATTGGCCCATACAAATTATTTAATTTATGATGAGTTGATAACAATAAATATAAAAAGTGGCATACAATTCAGACTACAATCTTGTGCCAAATTTTAACTTTTCCACTGTTGTAGCAATCTCTTTGAGTCTTTCTGCTTCCATGGGACCAGTTTTCTTTACCATGCTATGAAATAATGAGTGATGTTTCCGTAGTAGATTATATGGTGTATCAAATTCTATCACTTTACCAGAAGATAATACCTAAAATGAAAATAGTTATTGAACAATTCAGCTGCTAACTGTGACCCTAACACACCAATACTCTATCAGAGTCCATTATTGTTTCCAGTCGATGAGCAATAGTAAGGATAGTACAATGGTTGAACTTGTTACGAATCATCTCCTGAATTATTCCATCCGTTCTGTTAACACAATTTCACTATCAATTCTGATAACATGTTGACTTACATCAGGTCAACATTTGCAGTTGCCTCATCAATCACAAGAATCTTATTCCTCCTCAATAGTGCTCTTGCTAGACACATCAACTGTCGCTGGCCCACACTAAAGTTAGAACCACCTTCTGACACTTCAGCTTCTAACCCATTGTCCAAGTTTGCAACAACTTCTTTTAGTTGGACCTGTATTGTAATGGTCTTGATAGTGATCTTTATATAAGATGTTCACCTCTTCTAATACATCCCACATTTGGTTGTCTTGGTATTCATCAAAAGGGTCCAAATTATACTTGACAGTTCCACTGAACAATACTGGGTCCTGTATATTATACACACACCAGTAGCTATAAATGTCATTTCAGTATACACAACACATTACCTGTGGAATAATGGATATCTTCTTACGAAGGTCATGAAGTCCTATGTCAGTTATTTGTATTCCATCAATTTCAAACACTCCCTCGGGTTCAGCTAATCTGAACAATGCTGACAACAAAGAAGACTTGCCAGCTCCAGTCCTACCCACAATGCCAATCTGTTAAGGCAAAAACTTTTATCATGTGAATTAGAATGGAATACAAATGACTAACTTTCTCACAAGACTCAATTTTAAATGATATGGACTTCAACACATAAGGATATTCTATAGCATATTTAAATTTCACATCATGAAGTTCAATTACTCCTTTCTCAGGCCATCCAAGGATACGGCGAGCTTTATCCTCTGTTGCAGTTTCCAGCTCTCCTTCACTTTCTAGTTTACCATATCCGATCATTCTCTCAACTGATACCATCTAAATAATATAGTTAGCTAATTCTTTGCATGGCAGTTAGTTATAATGCATAGCTGCTATGGAGGTAGCCAGCTATAATTTCTCACCAGATTTTCTACTTCAGCACTTGTTCGAATAGAATTTTGTAACCTACCAATCAAAGTGATGGCATAAACCATGGATAATCCCACAAGGGCTGGGTCAAGATCTATAGAGACATACATAAGCTTAAAGATATTAAAGAGTACTTACTATCTGCTAATGGAATGGAACTGAATGCTGTCAATGTGAGAAATAATGATCCAATCAAGTCAATTCTCATTCCAAACCATCGAGATACAGTAATTTTCATATACCATGCTTTGGTGTGCTCATTTTGATAATAGTGAAACTTGTTAAGAAATCTGCTTCCTTCATGAAATGCTCGTATGCATGATAAGCCTTGAATTGTAGCTGAAATGTGTGAATATAATGGACTACGAGCTAAGACAATATCATGTATATAAGAGAAAGTTTTTATTAGTATTATACCTAATGCCTCAAGCCTCTGTACATTTCGTGAGGTACGTAAAAAGTAACGTCGAAACACCACAAGACCTATAACGATGATGCTTGAAGGTATGAATAGCCAGTAGTTTGCTGCACACGCAATAATCATAATTGCAAATATTCTCAACAACATCTATTTCAAAATCCTCATACAACATTTAACATTTTATTGGATGACTTACTGTAAAAAAGTAAAGAAAAAGGTACGGTAGTACACTGTCCAAAAGACCAGTGTCAGTAGAAAACCTGTTTAAAACACGTCCTATAAGTCGAAATAAACACACATAATTAGCTACATGTATAACATATAGACTCAACACACCAACTGGATTAGTATCAAAAAATAATATTGGTACTCGTAATATGCTCCTAAACATTTTATTGTGTAAGGTACGAGCTGCAGCCAGACAGATCAAGAATGTCAGTATAGCCCTAAATGTCACTATGGTTACAGCTCCCCCAACAATACCACCATATATTCCAATTCTTTGGTGAGCACTCAAATCAAAATTGGATTCAAATGATACGTTTTCAACTTCTACAGAACAAGTTCCACCTTCACTGGCCCTAGGAATTCACAGAATATTATCATTGCAAGAAATTATTCTGTACCAATTTGATAGCCACCAGTCAGCTGTAACAACACTACCCTAACAACAATGCATTTTATAGAAATTCCATAGAAGAGGTAATTACCTCAGCTATTATAAACACCAAGATCAATAGAATAGTCAGTATTGTATTTCCACCTTCCTGAAGATATCTCAAATATGTTTTGTTTGAAATAGTTCCATGAGCCCTTTCTTCCTCTGGTACAACATTAAGCATGTTCTAAATATTGTGACAAAAAATTATTATCACATGATTCTTGAGTGAATGATATTGTCAGCTACTTTCTTAGTTCCTCTGATGCTGTCAAGATTATCATGAGTAGACACTAGAGAAAACATGGATGATGCAGTAAATAATGATATTTCTTCTGATAATCCATCAAAATTTGGATCAAAACTAAGACATGGATTGCTCCCAGAATGTTTTGATGTAATATGTCCTCTTGTCTTCTCTATCGGCGGTACAAGGTGTATATGATCAGGATTCTTAATATCCTGGTGAACTGCTTCTTCTTCGTCATCACATTCCTCTATTACAATATCTGGTGGTACTAAACCTGGTGATTTTATACTATCCTCTATATCATCAAAAAGTTCTGTTGGGTCAACACCAGTTGTTGTTAATTCCTCATAATTCCCATATCCTTGTACACATCCCTTCAAACAACAATTTTAACACTACAAACAATTCTCTCACATACAAACCTCCTTTAGTACTAGAATGGAGTTAGCATGTTGAGCATATTGTAACTGATGGGTCACTAAGATCACTAACTTGTCAGCTAATACTCCACATATACACCTTATAATAATCATGACACTCATAACATTCATTATAACATTACAACATTCTATACCCATCAAACAGGTGTCTGCTCACTGCAGCATCTACTGCACTAAGAGGATCATCCAATAACATGATATCACTGTCCCTGTACACAGCCCTACACACAACACACATCAGTTGATCACTGCTTCACACTGTCTACAGTCTACACACACCTGGCAAGGTTTACTCTAGCCTTCTGACCACCACTAAGGTTTACTCCTCGTTCTCCTATCAAAGTGTCTTCACCAAATGGCATCTCTTCAATATCCTATACCTTTCAATGTCATAAAAGTCAACAAGTATATTTCATTGACCTTGACCAAACAACAACATTCCACTACTCTATCAAACCAAGCTTGGTCAAATGATTGTCCAAATAAAATATTATCTTTTAGTGTTCCAGAAAATATCCACGGCTCTTGACTGGCATAAGATACAGTCCCCTCAATGTCTACTGATCCATCCAATGGTTGTAGTTCTCTCAGTAGACACTGTAGTAGTGATGACTACAGTAGTAATGTATGGTGGAGATGATGAGTTAGAGTAGTCAACTAGTGAACAACACACCTTTCCTGATCCCACTGGACCAACTACTGCTAGTAACTTGTTGGACTATATCATGTCATGTTATATATACACTGACTGTGTAGGAGTTGAGTACTTTACCTGGTCTACAGTAAAATTGATGTCTTCTAAAACAAGCTTCTCTTTGTCCTGCAAATCAGAGAGAAGTCTTAATGATTATTAAAGAATAACATCACCTCCTTACATATGTCCAAGATGCTGTTAAACAATGAACCATAACACTGGAAGTGACATGTCCACTATCACTAATCAATTCTTCATTGACCAGCTCAAGAGTAGGCATCACATTAGGGGAACATGATCTTCTGGTTGTCTTTGCTGGATCACTGTTAGTACCAGTTACAGCAGTACCACTGAGCTCTGGTAGTAATAGTAGCTTCTGTATAGATACAACTTCTTGTACTCATGATCAGACTATAACTTATAGCTACCTACCTCAATTCTCTTGACAGCCACTAACAACTCTGAAAGTCCAAGAAAGGCAAGAACAAAAAACTGAATACAATACAATCTTATAAAAGAAAGCAGGGTTATGGCTGTGAACACTTTTTTTGGTGACAATGCATTCCCTAGACCAGCATACGTGGAGAAGGTAGTAAAATTGAGTAGGCTAACTGAAGTATAGAATAACACTGAGTTGATAACTTGAATCATGCTGGCTTGAGTGATAATTCTGCTCTCTTTTCTATAACAAGAGGTGAAGATAAACTAAAATTTATGAATGACTGCCGACTTTCTTATCTTCTTGACATATTCATGGAATGCCCACTCCCAGGCATACATCTTGATCAATCTCATACCACTGATGATTTCATTCATCACTCTAATTCTCTTGTCTGTCACTCTAGCTGACTTCAACCTGTGTAGTGACAGAATATAATTTTACGTACACATTCAATGCAGTGTGTACCTCCACTTGGCATAGAGGCGAGCACTTATGTATTGTACTGGTGGTTGTAAGAACACCAGTGACATCCCAGCTAAACAGCTTGGTCCCAGATCTCTCCACAAGATATAAGTGAATATGGGAACAAGAAGTGGAACAAGCCATAATGTATGAAGATAATCAAAACCCTATGCCACAATTATCATATATAGTTTAACAACATGTGCTAAACTTTTTTACCATATTAAATCTCTGAACGTCGTTTGAGGCAAGATTTACAATATGTCCAATTGAAAGCTGTCCAATGGTTGATTGAGAAAGATATAATATCTACAATATGTAAATTACATAAATTCTATTAATTCAAAATACAAAACACACCTTTTGAAATATAGCTCCTGTCAACACTATTCTGTGTATCATGCCAAGCTTGTCTAAGTTATAAAATACCCATGTATGCAATAATGCCACACTGTAAGATGCCACTATCATCCCCAATGCATATAAGTAGGCATCTCTGGTGACTAATTTTATTTCTTCTTCTTTCAGAGCAACCAATTCTGAAATGTTGCCATTTCTCAGTGCAGACAGTTCCTCTTCTAAAACATTCTTCTCACAGAAGTATTGTGATAGATATCCCACAAGTAAGGCTTGTCCAATTATGGGAATAAACTAAACAAATAAAAAATTTTCAAACTAGCTGCAACTACTACTACTACTAGCTATATGCTGCTGCTGCTGCTGCTGCTGCTGCTGCTGCTGCTGCTGCTGCTGCTGCTGCTGCTGCTGCTGCTGCTGCTGCTGCTGCTGCTGCTGCTGCTGCTGCTGCTGCTGCTGCTGCTGCTGCTGCTGCTGCTGCTGCTGCTGCTGCTGCTGCTGCTGCTGCTGCTGCTGCTGCTGCTGCTGCTGCTGCTGCTGCTGCTGCTGCTGCTGCTGCTGCTGCTGCTGCTGCTGCTGCTGCTGCTGCTGCTGCTGCTGCTGCTGCTGCTGCTGCTGCTGCTGCTGCTGCTGCTGCTGCTGCTGCTGCTGCTGCTGCTGCTGCTGCTGCTGCTACTACTACTACTACTGTATATAGCCACTTTTTACATGTTAAAACAAATAATAAATAACACTTGTGCTTTTCTGCATACCTCTACTGCATATAGAAATCCATGAAACATAAACTGCCATTTGAAGCACTGAAACAGTGCATACCAGAGCCGCGGTTTCTTTCCCACGTGAGCACATCTTGTTTCTGCTAACCAATAACTAAAGTAATAAATAAAGTGTTTTAATACTCACTTTTAATTAAGATTTTATATAAATGTATGCAAGGTCTAACTAATGCTATATTAGTTACTCATTCAAAATGCTTTAGCAGCTGTACGTTAGTGGAAAGAAAGATTAAGAAAGTATTTTGGATACGCTTATAAACTTCCGATATTGAAGATGGTTGTCAATGGAGTACTAATTCCTACACACTCTAATACAACTGGAGAGCTTGCATAATTTAAAGTTATGTTTTCTTGTTGTTGCGGTTGTTGCTGGAAGGAATAGATCTGTAGTTTATTCATTCAATTATGAACAAGCTGATGCATGAAGATCACGTCTTAATGGTCTTCACTGTAAGAGCATGCAAATCCAGCTATCCTAGCTCTTCCTTAACGATCAGACACTTTTGACAAGTGTTTGTTGGTTAGCCTTACAGCTTATGATGTGTCAGCTGCTATGATTTACACACAGTTTTGTTAAAACTATCTAATAGAACATTCATCAAGTACATAAGTTTTGTATTCTAAATATCTTGAGAAGTTGTATTAATTTTTACATCACAGTTTGTCAGTTTGTCAAAATTGAATTAGGCACTTCAATAGTTTATTTCAACTGCTACCATAAGTTTCAACCATACAAACAGTTACAACAAAAATCAATAGTAAATCAAATTGCAGTAACAATGCATATATAAACATGACATAAAGTCTAATTGCCTTACTTGTTAAAATGCTCTAAAAGATATTGTGACTGAGCCTCTCCAGGTGCTGCGTACAGATCTTCATGCTTCAGTTCCCGTTTGTATCCAATCCAAAAAAGTGAATCCAGCCAACTATGATAATACCAAAATATGCACACACAATACGTACACGCACATATACACACACGCACATATACACACACGTACATATACACACACGCACACGTACACATGCAAGCATACATACACAAACACACACGCACGCACGCACATACATGCACACATACACATAGACACACACTCTGACATTCCTAGACACCATAATACAAGGATTGCATCTACCCATTTAACTGGTATGTGATGACAGGTCCAAGTGACTGCTCTATTAGAATGGTTCAAGATGTTGCTTGTCTCGCGTAGTCTCCCGTAGCTAGTCTGGTTACGCGAGACTAGTCTGAGGCTCGTTACCACCATTGTCATACGTATATTATTATACAATACATATGTGTAGTAATACTGATTGTTAATAGATAATGCTATACTTCGAGCTACACCATAAAAAGCTCATGATCATTAATTTAGTTACCTAAAGAATAATCTCGAAATAAAGTTAGCCTTCTTCCTAGGATTCTTGGCAGTATCTTCAAATTTAAATTCAGCATTCATTACTCGTGCTACGATGTCCAACAGTACTTGAATGGCTGGACCTGAGCTTGTTGACGCAGGCGCTTATCACTTTCAATAAGCGCTTGATAACATCTTGCACAGGCGCTTATAAGCTCAACACTTGATTGCTGACACAAGCGAGAGTCTGGCCTAAAGATAATAATAGTATTTCTTGATATATAAATAAATAAATAATCATATATGATAAAAAGAGGCACACAATTAAGCTAAGCTACAATCTTGTGCCAAATTTTAACTTTTCCACCGTTGTAGCAATTTCTTTGAGTCTTTCTGCTTCCATGGGACCAGTTTTCTTTACCATGCTATGAAATAATGAGTGATGCTTCTGTAGTAGATTATATGGTGTATCAAATTCTATCACTTTACCAGAAGATAATACCTAAAATGAAAACAGTTATTGAACTATTCAGCTGCTAACTGTGACCCTAACACACCAATACTCTATCAGAGTCCATTATTGTTTCCAGTCGATGAGCAATAGTAAGGATAGTACAATGGTTGAACTTGTTACGAATCATCTCCTGAATTATTCCATCCGTTCTGTTAACACAATTTTACTATCAATTCTGATAACATGTTGACTTACATCAGGTCAACATTTGCAGTTGCCTCATCAATCACAAGAATCTTATTCCTCCTCAATAGTGCTCTTGCTAGACACATCAACTGTCGCTGGCCCACACTAAAGTTAGAACCACATTCAGACACTTCAGCTTCTAACCCTTTGTCCAAGTTTGCAACAACTTCTTTTAATTGTACCTACATACGTACATGATTTCGCTATTGCATATAATGATTAGTTCATAACAAATATACCTCTTCTAATACATCCCACATTTGGTAGTTTTCATGCTCATCAAAAGGGTCCAAATTATACCTGACAGTTCCACTGAACAGTACTGGGTCCTGTATATCATACACACACCAGTAGCTATAAATGTCATTTCAGTATACACAACACATCACCTGTGGAATAATGGATATCTTCTTACGAAGGTCATGTAGTCCTATGTCGGTTATTTGTATTCCATCAATTTCAAACACTCCCTCGGGTTCAGCTAATCTGAACAATGCTGACAACAATGAAGACTTGCCAGCTCCAGTCCTACCCACAATGCCAATCTGTCATAGTATATTTAAATTAGCAGGCTGCATGGGGTACGCAATGACTAACCTTTTCACAAGATTCAATTTTAAACGATATTGATTTTAATACATATGGATAATTCACAGCATATTTGAATTTCATATTATGAAGCTTAATCACTCCTTTGTCTGGCCATTCACTAGAAGGAGCTTTGTCCTGTGGAAGAGTTTCCAGTTCTCCTTCACTTTTTAGTTCCCCATAAGCCATTTCTCTTTCTACTGACACCATCTAAACCAAGTGTCTCTTAGTAAAATATCAGATTTTTATTTCTCCTACCAAATTCTCCACATCAGCACTGAGGCGAACTGCATACTGAAGCATACCATTCAATGATACAACATATACCAGAGACAACCCCACAAGGGCTGGGTCTAAAACTATAAGCAAAGAGAACAAGTTACTACACAAAACAACACTACCACTGCACTAAGTACCATCAGCTAGTGGGACTGAAGTAAACACAACAAATGTAAGGAAAACTGCTCCAAATAAATCAAGTCTCATTCCAAACCAGCGAATTGTTGCTATTTTTGTATACCACCCCTTTGTATGCTCATTCTGATAGTAATGAAGGTTATTTAAAAATCTCTCTTCTTCCCTATAAACCCTAACGGTGGACAAGCCCTGAATGGTGGATGATATGTGAGAATAAAGTGGACTTCGAGCTGTGTAAAAATGAAATATTACTTTACAAAAATTCATTAAAACTTTTATATTTTACCCAATGCTTCTAGTCTCTGTATACTTCGTGATGTGCACAAAAAGTAACGTTGAAACAGCACAATCAGTATAAACATTATGAAAGCAACGATGGATAACCAGTAGTTAGCCACACTAGCCGTCACTACTATACCGGCACAGCGAAGTGCAAACTATAGAACAAATTAAAAATGTAACTTAATACACAAACTAACTCAGTAACTCCCCTTACGTAAACTCACATAATTCCTTGGGCTGATAACTCAAACCACCCCCACACATGCCTTCGTATATCACATTAAGTAGCTTAGCTATATAGCTAGTTATATAGCAATCTTTTAACTAGTTATTTATGTATCATTTTTATCATGATCATGCTAGCAAGCCTATCAGTTCTCTGTCAAATTAATTATGTAGCTAGCTATATAGCTGGTGTGTGTATCAATCATTATAGACAATAACTGCTCTATAGCTCCTTGAAACTAACAGTGAGAAATTCAACAGATTTGTATGGAAGAAGCGTATCAATGAATCCAACATCTTTTGAAAATCTGTTTAGCACACGTCCTGCATTAATAGACATGCATACCTCATTATATAATGACCTTGATCAATAAACCATTTTAGCAAGCTAATTAGCTATTACTCACCAACTGGATTAGTATCAAAGAAAAAAATTGGTGCTTGCAAGATTGATTTCAACATTTTACTGTGTAGGTTACGAGATGCAGCCAGAACTACTAAATAGCACAGTACTACTCTTGTTATTATAACTAAAATAGTGATTCCAACAATTCCTCCGTATATTCCAATTCTTTGGTTAGTCGAAAGACTATCTTCAGCTTCAACTGAAACATTTACAGTCTCAGGCGAACAAGATTCAACATCACTAGACCTATAAATAGATGTGTTTATAAGCTACAAATGTAACTATAGCTATAACTTGGCTCTAAACCCATCACCAGCAGCAGCTATTTATATAATTGTTCAGTGGAAGCTAGAGAATTATAATTACTGTGGCCAACATAAATACAGGCGAATTATAAATGATGGAATATTGATAATTCACAATTGGTACATAAGGCTGGTTTTCCTATATAGGCCAGGTCATACATAGCCATACATATGGCCACAATATTCAATATTGTTTACCAGTTAGCTATCCACCAATCTGCACAGATTACACAGCCCTATGGAAAAAATCTCCATGACTAAGTATACAGCTATTAACTGAGCATTTCACACCTCTACTGATAGGTAAAACACTAAAAGGATAGCCGTTGCAAAATAACTTTTGACACCTTCTTTAGCAAACAAAAAATATGTCTTAGCAGAAATAGTTCCATGTGCCCTCTCTTCTTCTGGGACAGTGTTGTGCTAAAAGTAAATAAATAAACTGTAAATAAACAGGATGATGTAGTTTACCCCATTAATCTGCTCCTTGTTGTCTTCAAACTCATTTGGCAGAGATATCAGAGAGAACATTGATGGTGCAGTATAGATAGACCCTCCCTCTAACAGTGGCTTCACAGTTTGATCAGTAAAACTCTCGGAATGTCCTGATCTTACACGTCTTCTTGCCTTCTCTATTGGTAACAGATGGATATGATCTGGACTCTTAATATCTTGTCTATCTGCTTCTTCTGCTATATCATCACATTCCTCTATTACAATATCTGATTGTGCTAAATCTGGTGATTTTATACTATCCTCTATATCATCAAAAAGTTCTGTTGGGTCAACACCACTTGATGTTAACTCCTCATAGTTCCCATATCCTCTTACACATCCCTTCGAACAACAATATTAACACTACAAACAATTCTCTCACATACAAACCTCCTTTAGTACTAGAATGGAGTTAGCATGTTGAGCATATTGTAACTGATGGGTCACTAAGATCACTAACTTGTCAGCTAATACTCCACATATACACCTTATAATAATCATGACACTCATAACATTCATTATAACATTACAACATTCTATACCCATCAAACAGGTATCTGCTCACTGCAGCATCTACTGCACTAAGAGGATCATCCAATAATATGATATCACTGTCCCTGTACACAGCCCTACACATACACACATTACAAAGGCCCTACATATTGTTAGCACATGATACCGTATAGCGGGTTTTAGTTGTGAGGTCCTAATTTGTGCGAATTTTGCTAGGAATCACGAGCTAGCAAATTTTAAACTGATATAAGTACAAATAACAATAGACTTTTCTACGTATGTAGCTGTCACACAGTTTGCAAATTTAATAATAGTAAACATTACTAAGAATGAACGATTCACAAAACTTGCGCCTCACAAATAAAACTGGCTGTAAGGTATTATTATATGTTTACAGTATAGATGCCAAGATCTGACAACTTTATCACTGAAATGTTAGCTAGGAGTGTTGCAATCATGGTTTATATATTGTGCCTGAACAATTTTGTATTGGCTCTTATACTGCATGCAATAACTCTATATATACTGGAAGAGCAGTAGAACTGTCTGCTATTTACTATTACGTTCATACTACATAGCTTCTTAAAATACCTGGCAAGGTTTACTCTAGCCTTCTGACCGCCACTAAGGTTTACTCCTCGTTCTCCTATTAGAGTATCTTCACCAAATGGCATGTTTTCAATATCCTATAATTTTTGATGTTGTATTTAACTTAACAAGGACATTGCATTGACCTTGACCAAACAACAACATTCCACTACTCTATCAAACCAAGCTTGGTCAAATGGTTGTCCAAATAAAATATTTTCTTTTAGTGTTCCGGAAAATATCCATGGCTCTTGACTGGCATAAGATACAGTCCCCTCAATGTCTACTGATCCATCCAATGGTTGTAGTTCTCTCAGTAGACACTGTAGTAGTGATGACTACAGTAGTAATGTATGGTGGAGATGATGAGTTAGAGTAGTCAACTAGTGAACAACACACCTTTCCTGATCCCACTGGACCAACTACTGCCAGTAACCTGTTGGACTATATCATGTCATGTTATACACTGACTGTGTAAAGAGTTGAACATCTCAAGTTACCTGGTCTACAGTAAAATTGATGTCTTCTAACACAAACTTCTCTTTGTCCTGTAAATTAAAAATCAATACTTTATTATTTTAGAAACGATTTCTCGATCATACATGTGTCCAAGAAGCTGTTAATCCGTTAACTGAAATCCTTGCAGAAACTGTTCCATTACGAAATGGTTCATGCCCACTATCATAAATAGATTCCTTATTGACCAGTTTCAGAGTAGGCATCACATTAGAGGAGCATGATTTGCTGGTTGTCTTTACTGGATCACTGTTAGTACCAGTTATAGCAGTACCACTGAGCTCTGGTAGCAATAATAGTTTCTGTATAGATAAATACCATCACACACACACACACATGCACGCACACACGCACATGCACACACACACACGTACACACACACACACACATACACACACACACACACACACACACACACACACACACACACACACACACACACACACACACACACACGTACACACACACACAACACAGGCACATGTATGCACACACGCGCACGCACGTACATGTACACACACACACATACACACACACACATGTACACACGCACACGCGCACACACACACACACACACACACACGCACACACAACAAACACTTGCCTCAATTCGTTTTAAAGATACCCACACTTCTGATATCCCTAGAGCACCCAGCACAAGCAAATGATAGAAAAACAGCCTCATTACTGTAAACAAGCTTATGACTGTAAAAACTTTTCTGGGAGTTAGAACATTTCCTAATGCTGTATATGTGGAGAATGTTACAAAATTCAATATGCTCAGTAGTGAATAAAAGAGTGCTTGGTTGAGAGCACGAATCAAACTAGCTCTAGTAATAATCTTGATTTCTTTCCTGCAATCAAACAGTATAAGATGGTAATTCAACTACTATATATAAAAGCTGACTTTCTTATCTTCTTGACATATTCATGGAATGCCCACTCCCAGGCATACATCTTGATCAATCTCATACCACTGATGATTTCATTCATCACTCTAACTCTCTTGTCTGTCACTTTAGCTGACTTCAACCTGTACATATATGAAGACACACAGCAATACATCACACATTATTATCAGTAATTTCACAACTGTAAAATAACATAGGTCCGCAAAATCAACCATGTCTGTGCACAAAAATTGTCTAATTTTTTCAAATTTTGTTTCATCATAACTCATGCTATAGTTATGCCAACAAAACACAATTTTTACCACAAATGCAGAATTTAATGGAGAATCTTTCGAAGCTTACAGAACGCAAATACCTCTTTTAGAATTGAAGATATTAATGAATATCTAACTAGGTGTAATTTGCACTGGCATAGCTGATTTTCCAGACACAATCACACCATAAAAGCATGAACAACTATTTTTATTACGTGAGTAACTACATAGCTGGGATACAGTTAATTACCAAACATACCATAGTCTGGTATGCAAGCGTGCTAGAGCATATTGCAGCGGTGGCTGGATAAGAATAAGACAAATGCCAATTAAACAACTGGGGCCCAATTCTCTCCACAGCAAATATCCCATCACTGGTATTGATACCACAAATACCCACCACATGTGAAGGAACTCAAAACCCTGTAGGAGCAAAAGCATATACAAAATACAGAAGTTATTCGTTATTCTAGCAGATGTTTCACATACCAAATCAAATCGTTGAACATCATTTGACGCAAGATTGACTATGTGTCCAATAGACAATTGGCCAATAGTAGAATGGGAAAGACGTAATACCTGAAATTGGAGATACGACCAACTTGGCACACAAATAAAGTCATTAACCACACTCGTATAAACAGATAAAGCAGTGCTCTCTTTTATCTATATGTGACTGAATTTAATTTGGAAAACCATTCCAAATCACATTTAGAAATACTAACATTGTATCAATCCTCCACTGATCTACAGTTATTAGGTGTAGGAAGATAAAAAGGAGGGGGACATGCATAATAATTGTATTTAGGGACCGGCCTATAAGTTATGTCTTTACTACTACGTATGCTTCTCATAAATTCCACCTGTTATGCTCAATATTATCCTCGTGTGTAAGATAGGTACTACGGTGATAAAAGTCATAGACTGTTTTATTAGAATGTATCCACAATAAATATAGTGACTGTTCTATTAGAGTATATTGATCTTCTGGACCAGGTATTAACGACAGGTGCCTTAATGTATTGGACTGACAGACTTGTTGTAAGACTTTGTAATTACCACTGCCTGCTGTGAAGTAGGCGGGCCCTGGACCTTGTTCCCTGGTTATTAAGAAATTTCAGTAGACCAACTCTTCAATGGGCTGCTAGTCAAAGTACTCATATACGTATACCATCTTAGGTTTTTACTAACCTAGTCATTATCACAAACCCTCTATATTATAAGGGTGATGAGTATGGGGCAGAGTGGCAGGTTTACACTTTACAAAATATACATACAGCCATGCAGGTGGTCTTACCTGTGGCCCTCTTTGTGCTTTAAGTGCCAGCTCAATTGACTAAGACTACTAACCGATCATCTATCTGGAAATTGCCAGTTATGTAGCTGTTTGTCCAGTGCCCATTTGAAGACCACCCGAGCATTAATTTTGTGGATGTCTGACAAACCACAGAAACAAGTCACAGTAAAGACGTACAGCTGTTGGTTGTAATACCCATATGGATTCTTAGTTTACTGATAATGACTAGCAAAAAGTGTGATTTTCCATGGTATACGATTTGGAATGATTTCAGTAGATATGTACAAATACCACTGCTATTAATACCACCATCACCACTATCACTGCTACTACTAGAGGCATAATACAAGGGTATAAACTTATAGCCAAAACTTTGCTAAAAGACTTAACAAACAGTTGGTCCTGCTAAATTTCTCTGCAAAACTTTGTGGCTTGATTTGGTCAATAATATATTGACGTTTGGCAGATGTATACCACCTGTTGTGTACCATGTTATATTTGTAATAGAGGTAGTCACAGCCATGAATTTGTGGGAGACACACAAGTATTCCTTGCCTTTTCATATATGGCTGCTGTGAACAAAATTCTATGCTTCATCCCTAGCGTACCAGATAAGTAAAATGTCCAAGCATGATCCATTGCTAATCCAACTGCAATTATTGACATCCCTGTTGCATACAAGTAAGCATTCCTGGTAAGTCCTTGTATCTCTTCCATCTTTGAATTGATAAGCTCAGTATCATTGCCATTTCTCAACACAGACAGTTCCTCTTCCAAACTGTTCTTCTCACAGAAGTACTGTGATAGATTCCCCACAAGTACCGCTTGTGCTACAAACATATATACCTGAAAAGTGTAGGCATACATATACTATTTTACTATCAAGCAAATATAATCAAACTCCATATTAAAAACCATACAATGACAAAATTTATGTATAAGTTACAACACATGCAAGAGTGCTCATCCTGGTGTATACCGCCACATTTTCTTAAACAAAAGCCCAGACATGTTTATTTTTCCCCAGCATCTAAGGGAGGCCTATAATCAAGACCAGGCCAAGGGTCTATTTGCTCCCAGCATTTACACGATATTTATTAAACTGCATGGTCAATTTTGAAATACTCTTTCGACTTCATCAAAGTCCTTTGTTTATACCTATATAATGTGTATTACCAATGATTGAAATCCAAACAAAGGCCCCCAGCATGTAGACAAGACCAATCTAAATGTGCTTAGGCACCCCAGCTTATCGGCATTTATTTGAATGTGGCCTTTATTGGTGTGTGCAATACCTACGTAAGAGTGCAGGTTGCCTGAGGGTGACACATACATATCAGGCAAACCACAATCGTAACTAATACAATGTAACACTTTGTGGATCAAAGATCTATGCCACAAATCTGATGCATCACCCACTATGATTACAAATATTGGTATGGTCACTTCGGGTGTACTGCACTTTCCTTTGGAATGCAAATAATTATGCTATAACTCCAACCAACCCACGTAGCTGCAATTTACTCACATGGTTTAGCTAATAGGAATCCATTATTCCTCAACTATATTACAATAGTGACTTACATTTAGAACCTCATACTTACTACAGACAATAGTAATGTATGTTACCATAATAATACAAAAATGGTCACTCTTGATTTGACTGATGATTTGATTGATATGCACTCACTATTAGGCCCCAGGCCCATCAAGACAAGAGTACTTACATATGTTAATAACAAGCCTACCTCAGCTAAAAACAAGATTCCACAAGTCATTACAATCCATTTGAAGTACTTGAGCAACGCTAACCATAACCGTGGCTTTTTTCTAATCTGCTTCTGTCCTTCCATTTCTGGATGCCAATACCTATAACATGATGTAGTGTCTCAACCTTAGTCTCGCATAGCCAGACCCTTTCTAACGTACAGGGCCTTGTTGCTTGCAGCCCGTGCCTTTCCAGTATGGGCGCTTATACTGCAAGTGATAAGCCCCTGCGTGTTAGAAAGGGCCTGGCTACGCGAGACTATCTCAACCTCAGTTAATAAAGTAAAAGGCACTGCCATAGAGTGACAGTGTTTTAATTTGGTGAATTTTAATTTGGTGGAGGCCTAAAATATGAGCCACTGCTCCTGTACATCTATACAAGTTGTATTTTTACTAATGCTTGTAAACTGAGTCACAGCTAGATGTTTAAATATACAAGAAAAACCACACAATGCCAAATATGTACCTTTTGAAGTCTCTTAGTAAGTTTTGTGACCTAGAACTAACTGGAATTGCATGCAAGTCCTCTTGCCTTAGCTCTCGTTTGTATCCCATCCATATTAACGGATCAAGCCAACTAGACATAGACACATGAAATGCACATGATTTATTTTGTACATCACGTCACATAGATCAAATGGATCTTAACAATATACTATAGTATATAGGGGCTGTGTGATTAACTCGATTATGTAATTAATCAATTATAACACTAATCATGATATGCAATAAGTACTGTATTTTTAAGAATTTAAACAATTTTTCATGCAATTCACATACATACGTACACAGTATCATGTGAGCCCTAATAGTATGTAGCTATACAAATCAATAAGAAGTAGCCACATGATAAGTGCCAGTGTTTAAAGTTGGTCATATTCAAAGAGGAACATCATTACATACGTACTATCATTGGCTTCCCCATACAGTAAATTTGTCCTACCAAATGGAATTTGCTTCTTGTGTAGTTGAATTACCCTTTGGTTTTAATATGGAGATGGTATTTGCATAGTTCAAGGAACAATGAAAAATTTGGTATCCACATATATCCTGAACACGTGTAAATGTGGGTTACTTCATAATGGTCTGTCACAGTACAGGTCATTTTCTGAGCATATAACCAGGTGTGCACATTACCACAACAGGAAATACCTGAATCATCAATGCATGATGAAATACAATAGTGCATGTATGATATCATGTGACTATTGTGCAATTCCATAAGTAGTACTGAAAGTAGATAATTATACAAAAACATCCCAGTTATATGTGGAAGAAAATTACAGTTTTTACAAGCATGGATGGTAAGTCTGAGCCAACATGGATGGTAGTCCTTGTCAATTAAATCTTATATGATATCAATTGTAATATACGTAAGCCGGTGACCTATTACATACAGTGTACCAAAATCAGGGGCTATTAAACTTCTCAGGGTATGAGAAAAAATAACAGGGATAGCAAAAACAGGGAGCTTCAGACCCCTAGCCCCACCCACTTTCAGTTTCTTATGCATTATGCTACCAAAATGACAATCCGGCCATTTACAAAATGTGATGTTCAGAATCAGAAGTTCCATGAGTAAAATATTGTTTCTAACTTATGTATATCATTTATAGATCAAAGTTGCATAGCATCAACTCTGACCGTGACACTTAAATAACAGCTACCCTGACATCTGACATTTTCTACCAAGTGCTTTACAAAAATGTATGAGGGAAATAACATTACAGTAGCAGTTACATATTCACTGTAAAACTGTGATGTAACTGCTGCAGAATGTTAAGTACATAAGAGTATAGTTAACACTCATAACTGGCATTACACTGTGTCATGTATTATTGCACTGTTTAGTATGCCATGTATGGAGTGCCTGAACCAACTGCTGACACTGTCTGTACTCAGTACAGCTGATGTACTGAGGTCGACAGGGCCTGGGCAATGCCAGGCTCACTCTTGGCAAGCCACAATGCACTGCTGCCAGGCTAGTGATGCAACTTTACCAAACATTACACAGGTGACGAAACATTAGCTAAGTTATTTTTGACTTGCTTTATATTGCCACCGTCCCACAGAAGGAAGACACCCCTTCAACTAAAACTGTCACACATTCTCTTACGGTAATACCTAAAGAACAACTTTGAGATCACGTTAGCCTTTTCTCTAGGATTCTTGGCAGGATCTTCAAACACGAATTCAGAATTATGTTCGTAACTCATCTTTTACTACCAAACTGGGCGTCTACACGCCATCAGCAATAATTTCTTAATGTCGCACGCTCCTTATGTCCGGCGCGCGCTACAAAAATTCCGAGAAAACTGAATTTCTCACAAAAGTCATCACGTCCATTGGTTGGATTATCATGATATGGTACGAGAGTATGAATATCCAGCGAAGGATCCACGAAGGAAAGCGACCTTGATTTCAAGACTATTCTTCTGGTGATCAATATCATAGCTAATAATATCTGACCATAGATACTACACTTACTATGATCCGACTCACCCGTCCGCTATAAGCTAAGATCAATATAGCTACTATCAGTATGCATGCCTATTACTCTATCAATAAAGTATCCCATGTATTTACCACCATTGATGGATACCATGCAGGGGCGGATCCAGGATTTTCTGAGAGGGGGTCTGAACACAGAGGTGTATCTCTGAAGCAGGGGGTCTGGGGGAGAAGCTATAGGGTTTTTTGTTATTACAACACCAAAACCATGCTTATAAGATGTAGAGCATATTTAAGTAAATACAAGGAAGTATTTAGCCAAATATGGAGTAGGGGTGTGGTGGGTGCAACCCCTTGGAAGATATAGGTTGTTTTATTATATATAAAATGCTAAAATGACACTTATTTCAAGAAATAATGCATTTTAGTGTGTTTTTATACCAATACAACACTCTTTTGGCTTCTTTGATATATTTCTGGAGGGGGGTCTCGAGACCCCAAAAACCCCCCCTGGATCCGCCCCTGCCATGTATTTTCATTTCATTTTTCTCTCAGAAGGCCTGGTAAATTTTGCCATGCCTTCTGGCTAGTTGGCCATGGCCCGGGTGAGCCAATCCCCGTGACCAGACCAGCCTGGATGCCCAGGCACTGTGAATTACCGATTATCTATTTATATCAGTAGATAAATAAATCAACAGTTGATCAGCAATGCCAGGTTGGCACTTTGAAGTTTTGATTATAAAATTACTTTCTGCACCTTGCTTTCCAGCTGGCTATTAGTTATACAGTTCAAACCACTAAGCAGATATTATAGTCATTTGGCAACTTGACAAAAGTAATAATCAACCAGGAACATGTGAGGAATTGTGTTACTAGATGGCCAAATAAATTACTTACTTCTTTGCATCATGTATAGGGAGCAGAATGAGTGCATGGCGCTGCAACCACCTAATTTTGGGGGTGCTCCATAGGATTTAATTTTGAAATAGAAATATTTTCTTGTTAGTCAATTGCCTTCCTTCCTACTGCTTTCCTCCATATAGCTATAATGATGGAGACTCACAGTTACAATTGAGTAGCTGTCACCTGTAATTTGCTAGTAGCTATAAAGTTATAGCCCATGGAGCACGTTCCTTTTAAAGAATCATTCAAAATTCTCTAGGACTTTAAAATGTGTTGGGCACCACTTCAAAAGAAATTCTATATTGTATAACGTGATTCTTGATGTGGTTAAATATTACTTTAATAAGAAATTTGATGGGAAAAATATTGACAGATAGCATCTTAGGCCACCTGTATTAGCTATACTATTGAAAGGGAAAATTTTGACAGGTTGCTATGTAACTGTCAAATCCGTCAACATTTTCCCCTGCCAAAAAAATTGCGCTATATAGAATCCATGGAAAAACATTTCGAGACATGCACCGGCTGTAATCATTCGCTATTTGTTTAATAATGTTGTTCTTAATTTGTTTGTAACTAACTTGATTGTGTGCCAGTGGCGTAGACCTGAGGAGTACAGCCACTACATGTTATTATATCACTATATTTGTGTGGACGTAAATTAAAGCTTGGAGCTAGCATCTCCTTACTTCCTGCATCATAATCACCACATCATCAATTTTTTTACATTTTCTATGTGAATGCTCTATAAGAATGTTTATGAGCCTACAGTCAGATAGGAATTTATATTTTGTATGTGTTGGAAAGCCTACAGCTACGAGATTATTCAAGTTAAGAGGAATTCAGCTATGTGCATGCATATAACCACAAGCACAATATAAAGGACCATGTTACTCAGTCAATGACCAACATGCACACATTGTGAACCTCAGGTTAATTTTTAAAGAGCCAGTCTATCCTGTCCTTTTATGGCTTCATAGTTAAGATAATTAATAGCCAATCACTATTTGACCAATCTGAACATTATTCATGGCTTACCTGTATTCATGCAATGCATTACTTTATGTGTGCAGTTGGATTGACCCTTTGTTCTGGTATGGATGCAAGCAAGAGGTGAAACAGAAAGATTTATATGCAGTACCTAAAGAAGCCAGGTCACAAGATCTTCTAAATTATTTTAATAGGTAAGCAGTTGCACAATAACTACATTTTATCATAACCATGAATATCATATGATTTGATTATACTCCTTTGGGACTATTTTCATTGAATTTCATATAGGAAATTGAAAATTATAATTATGAAACTGCAAAGGTTATATTTGTATTCATAATTTAACAATAACTATAAATATGTGATCTGGCATTAGCTATAATAGCTGCTTGCTGGATTTAGAGGTTTCTTCTGCCAGTGCTGGAAAGATCACAAGTGGCACTTACAAGGGGTGGGCGGGTGAGTCAGAATGGGAGTGGGGTGGAGCAAGTGGTAGCCAAGTGAATTCAAGCTAAACTGACACTAGAATAATAGATACAGGGACCCGTTATGAACCCAATAGCACACTGTAAGTCGAAGGAGATGCCTGTGAACAGCTACATACCTACAGCTTCAGTTTTCCTTCCATGTGTTTTACAGGGTCAGCAATTGACCATTCATAAAAGTAGACCTGATCATTTATTGTTACCTGTGTACTGAAGGTGCTGGTGCGAGTTTAGTTACATAATAAACAAACAATAAAATGGATTTTAATTCTTATACACACATGCATATAAGTGAAATGATATTGGCTTTTAATTATATATACACTTTGATAGACAACAAATACAAACATTTGCCGATAAAAGAGCGGTAGTTTGACGTTATTTATCAACAAGATATATATCGGTGTATATATATTTAGTTAACGTTCCATAGCCAGTGCAATATCATATTATACACTGGCATTTCCCTTTGATCTGAGGTGTGAAAGTGTTACATATACCTATGTCTATGCTTTGTATAGTGGCTGTATGATTAAATAATTATAGATGCTGGAGTATTGAGAAGAAGCGTCAAGAAAAAGGCCTGGAGCCTCGTCTCTGGCTTGTACTGACACAGTGTTTTGGATGGACATGGCTAAAGAATGGAATTATATTTACTAGTGAGGTACGTATGTCATTTGTCACCATGCATGGTAACAACAATATAATATAATACATTATGGCTTTTCTTTTAGCTTGTACCCTTGACTGCACAAGCATTACTTGTCGGATATCTGTCACAATATTTTTGTGAGAAGAATGGCTTAGAGGAAGAATTGACCACACTAAGAAATAGTAATGAATCTGAACTGATCCGTTCCAAGCAGGAAGAAATAGACACGGCTACCAGAAACGCATATTTATATGCAACAGGAATGTTATCAGCTTCACTTATTATAGCAATAATGCATGCTTGGAACTTCTACCTCTCCCATAAAATTGGGATGATGTGCAGACTAATATTAACAGGAGCCATTTATGCAAAGGTGATTTTACTTGAGAAGTTAAAATGTAATAAAATTGTGTTTACTTTTCAAAGATTTTAAGACTGAGTCATTCAACCATTGGAAGATTAACTATAGGACATATTGTAAACCTTGCCTCTAATGATGCAAAGAGATTTGAATTGGTAATTATGTAATTTAATAGCTACTGTGGTACTTAGCTAGCTATATGGAGAACTGAACAATATCTACTAACTTTATGCACTCTGGATTGTGTAGGGATTCGAATTCATTCCTGGCTTATTCGTTGCTCCAGTCTATCTACCAATTGTTACATACCTTCTGTGGAGGGAACTAGGTCCCAGTTGTTTGGCTGGTATAGCACTAATTCTTCTACAACCACCTCTTTTGTATGTTTTAGCACGCTTGCATTCCCGATGGAGGTGAGAACAGATATTTGTGCTACACAAAGTATTCCATACTTGTACCCAGGTTGAAGTCAGCTAGAGTGACAGACAAGAGAGTTAGAGTGATGAATGAAATCATCAGTGGTATGAGATTGATCAAGATGTATGCCTGGGAGTGGGCATTCCATGAATATGTCAAAAAGATAAGAAAGTTAGTAAGGCACTGAGTAAACTGGTAAATCTTGTAAAATTGTGTTTGTTGTGCCCATGCAGGAAGGAAAGCAAGATAATCAGTCAAGCCAGCATGGTTCATATATTCTATTCAGCACTTTACTATGTAGCACTAACTTTACTCAGTTTTGTGACCTTTTCTACTTATGCTGGTGCAGAAAATACTCTTACTCCTAGGAAAGTGTTTACAGCTCTCACTTTATTTGCACTGTTGCGATTGTACTGTGTTCAGTTCCTGCATATTGCACTACTGGGTCTCTCTGAATTATACGTGGCACATAAGAGAATCAAGGTCAGTTTTTAATACTTAACATTATGCACATAGATTATTCTTTACTGTTAACTTATTTTCAAGTTTTCACTTACTATTGTGGTTGCTATACGTTTAAAGCTAAAATACAGGGGCATGAAAACCTTGTATATGGCTATGCACGATTTCTTACACCACTAGCCTTTTGTAAATTTCATGAATCAGCTAGCCATCTTGAATTTGTGAAATTGTAGCCACGCTAGATTTGTACCAGAAGTAGACTAGTGTTCTAGCTATAGTATTATGTCAACAAAGTTACCAGCTAGCTAGCTATTGTTGGTTTTGAGAGTCGATCTTTTGAACAGTTTCTGGAACATCACAAGTGTCACTAGATAGTACGTACTTGAGTGTGGTTATTTTTTGCAAATCCAGTCACATACATACGTAATTATATCAAATGCAAAATAAAAATTCAACAAAATTTTTGATGTCATAGACGGTTAAAGTGGAGACCAAAGGAGTCATGGGCCAGGCTTGCTTAAGTTGTACGACTCTTCACAGGAACACCCAATTTCCTTCCCTTTGATGTTAACAGCCGGTCCATAAATATTCAAGTTTTAACAACAGTAGTTATAGCCACAGTGGTAAAAGCAATGCAACATTATACCTCACTAAAAATGACTGATGTATTTTGACGTGTGATTATTAGAGATGCATGATTATCATTATACATGTGCTGCTATATGTAGCAACTCCTGTTACTACCAGAGCTCGGTGGTACAGCAATAACTGATAGTGATCCAGTAAAGACAACCAGTAGATCATGTTCTCCTAGTGTGATGCCTACTCTTGAGCTGGTCAATGAAGAATTGATTAATGATGGTCGACATGAATCATTGTCAAAAGTAGCCATGGCCACTGTTTCAGTCAGTGGTTTAACAGCATCTTGGACACATGTAATCATTATTATATGACGTACATAACAGTTTATTATGTCTTCTCTTTAATTTGTTAGGACAAAAGGAAACTGGTTTTAGAAGACATCAATTTTACTGTAGACCAGGTAAAGTACTCAGCTCCTACACAGTCAGTATATAACATGACATGATATAGTCCAACAGGTTACTGGCAGTAGTTGGTCCAGTGGGATCAGGAAAGGTGTGTTGTTCACTAGTTGACTACTCTAACTCATCATCTCCACCATACATTACTACTGTAGTCATCACTACTACAGTGTCTACTGAGAGAACTACAACCATTGGATGGATCAGTAGACATTGAGGGGACTATATCTTATGCCAGTCAAGAGCCATGGATATTTTCTGGAACGCTAAAAGATAATATTTTATTTGGACAACCATTTGACCAAGCTTGGTTTGATAGGGTTGTGGGCTGTTGCAGTTTGATCAAGGTTAATAAAATAACTACATTATAATTTTATAAAACAGTAAGACTTAATTGTAGGATATTGAAGAGATGCCATTTGGTGAAGATACTTTAATAGGAGAACGAGGAGTAAACCTTAGTGGTGGTCAGAAGGCTAGAGTAAACCTTGCCAGGTGTGTGTAGACTGTAGACAGTGTGAAGCAGTGATCAACTGATGTGCGTTGTGTGTAGGGCTGTGTACAGGGACAGTGATATCATATTATTGGATGATCCTCTTAGTGCAGTAGATGCTGCAGTGAGCAGACACCTGTTTGATGGGTATAGAATGTTGTAATGTTATAATGAATGTTATGAGTGTCATGATTATTATAAGGTGTATATGTGGAGTATTAGCTGACAAGTTAGTGATCTTAGTGACCCATCAGTTACAATATGCTCAACATGCTAACTCCATTCTAGTACTAAAGGAGGTTTGTATGTGAGAGAATTGTTTTTAATATTAATATTGTTGTTTGAAGGGATGTGTACAAGGATATGGGAATTATGAGGAGTTAACATCAAGTGGTATTGACCCAACTGAACTGTTTGATGATATAGAGGGTAGCATAGAATCACCAGATTTAGATGTCATAGTAGAGGAATTTGATGATGACGCAGACCAGCAAGATATCATGAATAAAATTCCAGATCATACTCACCTCTTACCTGTGGAGAAGGCAAGAAGACGCATTGGACATGCAAAACCTTCTGGGAGCAGTATTGATCCAGATAATTTTGGCATAAAATTTGATGCAGTTTTAGAGGAGATGTCACTAACTACTGGTCCATCTTTGCACTCACTGACATCAGCTATTACTGAGGACCAGCAAATATCAGAAACAAAAGTATGATTAAAATATTTAGTGGTTGTGTGGTATTAAATTCAATAACTGCATGTTTTGTTTTCGAATGTGAAGTTAGAAATGCTGTAGTCAACCACATAATTTTTTATGGAATATTTATAACACAAAAATTATTAGAGGAATAGAATCAGGATTTCAGGAATGCTAAATCCTGAAGTCTTGAAAAGCCAGTTTAAAATCTCTATGCATTGTCATGCATTGTTAGCTACAGGTTCCATTGAAGTAGATATTATACAGTACGGTGTATCACACAGATAATTATCTACGCATTTCTTTGCTATCATACAGTACACAATGAATGTTATGCCAGAAGAAGAAAGATCACATGGTACCATATCCAACTGGACTTACATCAGATATGTCTGGGAGGGTGGAAACACTTTACTGACTATCTTTTTCATGCTAGTATTTATATTGGCTGAGGTATGTAAACACTAAAGCTAAATAGCTACTTGTATAACAGGTGGCAGAAGCAAAGAAAATTTTGGGGGCCTGCTTGGGTATCATAATATTGCTTGTAATAATAGAACAGTCCATATTGTATCATATTTATCAAGATGAATGACTGTTTTATTAGAGTCCTTCAATCATTTATATAACATCAGAATTCATTTTTGGGGGAGTTATGCCCATAGATGGGGGACTAAAGCCCCTCTAGCCAAATCTGCATGTAGTATTATTAGAATTTATACGTATTTACCAATCATTGCTAACATTTCCTTCTCAAAATCTTTTTATCCCAGATCCCCTGGTCATGCAGGTGTAGCTGGCACAAACAACTGCCTGAGTTCTCATAATCCCATTCAAATAGATATAATATAGGTACACATTGGCCTATACTTTTAGCCAAAAATATAGTACAATAATTTATATCATAGCCTCAGCCTCACTGCCTGCACTTGTATTGACTGGACCTGGACCCTGCGAGGACTGGCTTGACTTTGCCACTGACCCAGCCTGGTTGCATGCAAGAGCTAGTATACATGCGTACAACTGCTAGCTAATATAACATCAATAATTTTTATAGGGTAGCGTAGTGGTAGCAGATTGGTGGTTATCAAGATGGTAAGTAAGTCCTGTGATAACATTGGTGTTCCATACACACTTATAGGGCCAGTGAAGGTGGATCTTGTTCACCAGATAATACAAACATTTCTTATGATACATCTGATGATTTTGACTTGAATACTCACCAAAGAATTACAATATACAGTGTAATTGTTGTGGGAGCTGTATTAATGGTAACACTCAGAGCTGCTCTATCTTACCTTATTTGTCTTTCTGCATCTCGTAATCTACACAATAAAATGTTTAAAACGATCTTACGTGTACCTATACTATTTTTTGATACTAATCCAATAGGTAAGCTTTAATTAACTCCAGCATGGTCTCCTCTAGCTAAGTAGTTTGTTTTCATTTAATCCAGGTCGTGTGCTGAACAGGTTTTCTACAGATATTGGGTTAATGGATGTTCTGCTACCTCGTTTGTTTTATTTTTGCTTCACTGTTAGTTATCATGACATACGTAAATTCGCACACACACGCACACACACATACACACACACAATTCCTGCTTCTTTTTCATTTGTTACAGACTTTTTTGAGACTGTTTGCCATTATACTGATAGCATTTTTTGCCAACTATTGGTTACTAATTCCTGCTGTTATCATTGTTATATTGCTCATGTTGTTTCGATATTATTTTTTACGCACATCAAGGAACATACAAAGGCTCGAAGCACTTGGTAAGACCAAATTGGTTATTATAGCTACACTCAACTCATATTTTACTATACGCAGCTCGTAGCCCATTATATTCACACATATCAGCAACCATTCATGGTCTGTCTACCATTAGAACATTTAAGGAAGAGGAAAAATTTCTTGACAAGTTTCACCTTTATCAAAATGAGCACACTAAATGCTGGTACATCAAGATCACTTCCTTTCGTTGGTTTGGCATGAGAATTGATACAATTGGGTCATTATTCCTAACTTCTGTTATATTTTCATCAATTGCTTTGGCAGAAAGTGAATTTTCCGTACCTATATAATCTAATTAATTCAACATACTCTCCACAGGGCTTGATCCAGCTCTAGTTGGGTTATCAATAACTTATGCTATAACTTTGGTGAACACAACACAAGCATTCATCAGAACAAATTCAGAAATGGAAAATTTAGTTAGTAGTCACTATATACCGTATAGCGCATATAGTTATGAAAATATTGTTTTAGTTAGTATCAGTGGAAAGGGTAATGTCATATGGCAAGTTGGACAGTGAAGGAGAACTGGAAACTATCCCAAAGGACAAAGCTCCTTCTCTTGAGTGGCCCGACAAAGGAGTAATTGAACTTAACAATATGAAATTTAAGTATGCTGTTGATCATCCCTATGTTTTAAAGTCACTGTCCCTCAAAATTGAATCTTGTGAAAAAGTTAGTTACATACATATAGCTAGTTGCATATTTTAAACATCTATATAAAATGTTTGCAGATTGGCATTGTAGGTAGGACTGGAGCTGGCAAGTCTTCTTTGTTGTCAGCATTGTTCAGATTAGCTGAACCCGAGGGAGTGTTTGAAATTGATGGAATACAAATAACTGACATAGGACTACATGACCTTCGTAAGAAGATATCCATTATCCCACAGGTGATGTATTGTGTATACTGAAATGACATTTATAGCTACTGGTGTGTGTATGATATATAGGACCCAGTACTGTTCAGTGGAACTGTCAGGTATAATTTGGACCCTTTTGATGAGCATCATGAATACCAATTATGGGATGTATTAGAAGAGGTAGCTAATTTACCGGCTATTTTGCTGATAACATGCTAAAATTCTAATCGTACAGGTGAAACTCAAAGGAATCATTGCAAACTTGGATAATGGATTAGAAACTGAAGTGTCTGAATGTGGTTCTAACTTTAGTGTGGGCCAACGACAGTTGATGTGTCTAGCAAGAGCACTATTGAGGAGGAATAAGATTCTTGTGATTGATGAGGCAACTGCAAATGTTGACCTGATGTAAGTCAACATGTTATCAGAGTTGAAAGTTTTATGATATGAAAATGTGTTAACAGAACGGATGGAATAATTCAGGAGATGATTCGTAACAAGTTCAACCATTGTACTATCCTTACTATTGCTCATCGACTGGAAACAATAATGGACTCTGATAGAGTATTGGTGTGTTAGGGTCACAGTTAGCAGCTGAATAGTTCAGTAACTATTTTCATTTTAGGTATTATCTTCTGGTAAAGTGATAGAATTTGATACACCATATAATCTACTACAGAAACACCAGTCCATGTTTCATAGCATGGTAAAGAAAACTGGTCCTATTGAATCAGAAAGACTCAAGGAGATTGCTGTAACAATGGAAAAATTAAAATTTGGCACACGATTATAAAATTAATTTATACGAATTTACCACGCATGCGCGTTTTATTTGGATTTATTTAGTGGCGTTGACCTATGAACGCGACATCTAATAAGAATCGTGTATCTGCTGCTAAAAATCCCAGGGAGGAGGCAAGCTGGGTCTCGATACTTTTGTTTAAGTGAGTTCGTAACTGAGTTCCGAGATTCTATCCCACCGGCTTTGCCACTACCGGGTGCATGACTTTGTTTCATTCTATAGTTGGCTGAATTCTCTTATGTGGAAAGGATATAAACAAGAACTAAAGCATGAAGATCTTTATGTGACACCTGAAGAATCTTTATCAAAAGTCCTTTATCAGCGCTTCGACAAGTTAGACATTTAATATATAGTCTAGTCTATAGCGGTGGGTACCGGGGTTACGCCTACACCGACCTCGAGCGTGGGTAACGCCTACACTGACTCAAACAAATTCTATTACAGAATGTGGCCAAAAGTTTGGTGGTACTGATAGCTAATTAGAATACGTGCTTGTTGCCCGGCCAGCGTAGACCTTTAGTAGCTATAGCTACACTTACTGTATTGCGTAAAACTATAATTTTACTAGCTAGCTACGTATATAGCGGCTATAGTTATGCCTTGTACTATAAAACAGTAATAAAAAATATTACGTGTGTTCTACAAAGAACCTATTGTTACGACGCACATTAATATTTTCACCAAGAGTTAATTCTTGTTTTCACCGCTTGTAGCTAGCTAGCTATATAGCTATTTGCTTTAGGATCACCAGTTTCAAGCCTGACTAACATGGTATTATTACTCGACATTAGGAGGAGTAAAGTAAATGATCTGCTGTGGCATGCCAGGTCTACCATAAATGAAGAGATCAAAGCCCAATTTAAGCAACAACTGGTTATAGTTAATAGCTTATTATGGGCATTGTGGCAAATTTTATGCCCACGAATCCGTTCTATATCTTTGTGTAGATGACACTGTAATTATCACACTATATGATTAATTAGCCAATGGGTATCCTTTCATATTATAGATACATACTTGGTTATAATATTACAGAATATCAATTTTGGTTCTCTTGATAACTACGTACATGCATATGTTTATTGTATAATAAAATTGTACCAACAAAATGTGGTAAAATTTCAACTAGAGTTCTCAAGAAGCTATTTATTGTTCACTTGTGCATCCTTTAGCATATAGCTAACAACTTTGATCCTGTAATGGTTGTGTAGTGTCTGGAGAAGCTAATGACCAAAGCATTTTATTATCTGTTTTTACATAATGTTATGTCACAGGTATTGGACTACTGAGAAAGATCGTACCAAAAGAGGCCTTAAACCACGCCTGTGGTTTGCTCTATTCCAATGCATCAAGAATGTGTTTGTGTTGCATGGTTTTCTCTTTGCTCTAGAGGTAAAATACCTGATGCTGTGTAGCTAATATTTGCATATATCAGAATTCTTCCTACGTTGGTTGACGGTGTATCAACTAGGAAGACCATCATTTACTGTAGAAACTCCAGCCCTATAATCCAAACTTGATACCGTAGCATATAGTTATTTAGTTACTTTGCCAGTGTACACAAATTCAATGGAGTCAGTGTCGATTATCCAGGGGAGGGGTGTTTATATAATCAAACAGTACATAAGAAGATACACTACAGTAAATGTGTATTAAGTTTAATTTTCACACTGAAACCTAGTTGATGTATCTTTCTTCACTCAAAATATCATTTGGATAACTGGATTACAGCAGTTTATAACACTCTAATAAAACACACACTTATAACACGAATACCCTAATAAAACAATCATATGGCTGATTTCGATAATTATGGTCTATCTCTTAAAAAAGTCATGTCATATAGTATAAGTTTAAGAACTGCATTCAAATCTGGTATATTTTGTGGGCTATTGTGTTAAATGTTTTATGTTTGAGATTTTTGTGGTTACTCTTTGATCTTTAGTTGGGCCTTAGCATGCTAATTCTGCCATCAAGAGGCAAAATATTGTGCTGAAATAGTGAAATAAAGAAATTAATCACCGATTTCTAAAATCGATACTCTAGAACAGGAAAGTTTGGTGGGAGAAAAGTTTAGTGAATTTGGCAAGGCGTGCGTAGCCGGTTTGCTATAGAAATCCATCCAAATTATTACTTATATAATATACTTTTTGACTGGATCTGTCTATTTGCCAAACTTCCTCGCCAAAAGATTTCTAAATGCTATAGTAATTTTGAATACTTTGAGCATATATGTGTAGCAATAAAATTGTAATAGTAAGGTTATGGAATGGTTTTATATGCTTGGAGAGAGAGAAAAAACCACACAAGCAAGCCTACCATATATAGATCAAAGCATCTGTCCTTCCCAAAATACATCATACGTATTTCAAAATTTAAGCTCCAAAATTTTTAATTCATAATGTTTGTTTTATGTAGTTTGCTCTTCTACTTGGTCAAGGCATTCTGGTTGGATATTTGTCACAGTATTTTTGCACAAAGCAAATACTGGAGGAAGAGTTGTCAGAACTGAGGAATGATACTCTAAACAATTCAGATGGCCTGATTGCTTCTAAACAGGAAGACATTGACAATGCCACAAGGGATGCTTATTTATATGCTACTGGGATTATTGTGATTGTAGTCAGTGTGTCATTTATACACGCCTGGGCTTTTTATCTTGCTCAGAATACAGGAATGCAAATGAGAATTATTGCAACAGCAGCTATTTACCACAAGGTAACTAAGCATTTATTGGCATACTTGTTATCAGAAAGATTTATCCCAGATATTAAAACTTAGTCACTCTACCATTGGACGATTATCTATCGGATACATTGTTAATCTTGCATCTAATGATGTGCAGCGATTTGATTTGGTAAAACACTAAATTGTGTGTGTGTGTGTGTGTGTGTGTATGTGCATGTGTGCGTGTGTGTGTGTGCCATCAAACAGGTACCGTTGTACCTGTTTGGTGCACAGGTAGCTGTGACTGTGAAAACGGCACTACAGGCTTTGCTTTCTGAGGCAGCAGTACCCTTGTGGTTAGAGCATTGGACTGCTGACCGAGATGTCCCCAGTTCAACGCTTAGCTGTTGTTGTTTCCTTGAGCAAGGAACTTTACTCACATTGCTCCAGTCCACCCAGCTGTATTAATGGGGACCTGGCAATAGCTGAGGAAGTAAATGCCAAACTGTGCTTATGTCTCTCTTAATGGTTGAGGTTCAGGTGGTACTTCGGGTGCCCACACTGTCATCCTTGAGGCATGCACAGCCCTCCTGGGGGGTACTAGTCCCATCTCCAAGAGGATTTGCCCTGCACCGACTCGGAGTACCTGTTTGGTACACAGGTATCCCAGTTTGACTGGGTAGGTATGACCATGAAAATAGCAGATACATATGTGTATGTATATGTATGTATGTATGTATGTATGTATGTATGTATGTATGTATGTATGTACGTATGTATGTATGTATGTATGTATGTATGTATGTATGTATGTATGTATGTATGTATGTATGTATGTATGTATGTATGTACATGTAGTAGTGTGTAATGTATGCCGGTATGGTTGCATGATCACTCAGCTTTTATTATCCATTAACATTACTGTGTATGCTTGTATACTAATCAGCCATGCATTACCTATATGTTAATGGCTTTTGTGCTCATGTGAGCACTGAGTGGCAGTGTATTTTATCGACACTTTTGTTTGTATATAGTCCTTCTTGTTTATTCAAGAATTTTGGATTGTGCCGGTATTCCTTCCCATTTTTACTTACTTGCTTTGGAGGGAATTAGGACCAACCTCTTTGGTTACCATGGCAGTGATACTGCTTCTACCTGCAATTCAATACATATCTATCCGTATGTACACAAAATGGAGGTGAGTAACTATTGTGAACGATTACTGTATACACACTCACAGCAATTTTTGAAGGATGTAAATTTTGTAAAATATTATGTACTTGAAAAGAGACAGTGATATAATGTATTGAACTCCTTAAAAGCTACAGTAACTGTAGATTTAGATTTATGATGTCTTTTTTGTTTATTAATCATAATAGCTATGTTGATATTTACGTATACTATATTGTCACTGCACAGGTTTAAGTCAGCTAGAGTGACAGACAAGAGAATTAGAGTGATGAATGAAATCATCAGTGGTATGAGATTGATCAAGATGTATGCCTGGGAGTGGGCATTCCATGAATATGTCAAGAACATAAGAAAGTTAGTTTATATTGTTGTATAATGTGATAAAGCTAATGCTGTGGTTTTTAGGAAGGAAAGTAGATTGGTCACACAAGCAAGCCTGATTCGAGCTAGTAACCTGGCTCTCTTCTTCGTGTCCCTTAATATTCTTAGTTTCTTGACCTTCTCAGTGTACGCTGGATCTGGAAACATTCTTACACCAAGGACTGTGTTCACAGTCATTTCACTGATATCTTTTGGTAGAGTATACTTAGTACTCTTCCTTGTTGTGTTTCTATTAAGCATATCTGAATTACGAGTGGCCCTCAAACGAATTAAGGTTAATCAGTATGAACCAATAAACTAACTACTGCTTTAGTAAAGTTCTGTTACAGACACTACTATTACTACCAGAGCTTCATGATGTCGCAATAACTGGTACAAACAGTGATCCAGTAAAGACAACCAGTAGATCATGTTCCCCTAGTGTGATGCCTACTCTTGAGCTGGTCAATGAAGAAATGGTGAATGATAGCAGACATGAATCATTTTCCAATCCAATAGACCAGGCTAGAGTTTCTGTTAATGGCTTGACAGCATCTTGGACACATGTGAGTTTGTGCAATTTCTTAAATTGCTCAATTGGTGGTACATGTAAAACTATAGGAGAAGGAAAAGTTGGTGCTAAACAATGTGAGCTTTGAACTTAGCAAGGTAAGAAAGATGGAGAGCTGTCGTTTCCAAGGGTTGCATTAATATGCTACATATATGTAGTCCAACAGGTTACTGGCAGTAGTTGGTCCAGTGGGATCAGGAAAGGTGTGTTGTTCACTAGTTGACTACTCTAACTCATCTCCACCATACATTACTACTGTAGTCATCGCTACTACATTGTCTACTGAGAGAACTACAACCATTGGATGGATCAGTAGACATTGAGGGGACTGTATCTTATGCTAGTCAAGAGTCATGGATATTTTCTGGAACACTAAAAGATAATATTTTATTTGGACGACCATTCAACCAAGCTTGGTTTGATAGAGTAGTGGAGTGTTGTTCATTAGTTAGGGTCAGTAAGATTCCATTATCCTAGACACGTGTATATTAGTGTAAACACAATATTGCCCTCTCAGGATAAATGTTGAAAGAACTAGCAACATAACTACGTAGCTACATGTGATAAGTTTAAATTGTTGGTATATAACTACATAGCTAGCTAGCTAAATTTAAGAATCACAGCTAATTATAAGGTTATATTATAGCTATAGCTATATATACTTCTAGTAGCTAGTAGCTACCACGAAGCTGAGGTTTTTTATAATAATTATAGAAATATCTCCCTAGCATTGTATGTATGGCCTAAACTGACCTAACTTTGTGATTAACCAGCTTTATATCTAGAAATTAATTGGATTAATATCATTCACCAAGCATTACCTGCATTATACTTAGTACATATTATACCCCTATATATAGCTATATATATGCTATATATATATATATATAGCTATATATATGCTATATATATATGCTATATATATATATATATGCTATATATATATATATATGCTATATATATATATATATATATTTATATAAGGTAGCTAGTTACTTAGTAAAATGTTGATATGTGCACAATACGTATTAGCTATATCATGATACCAGTGTATTATATTTTTCAACAACCAGGAGAGCAAATTTTCAATACTACCCATGCTAGCTATAGTTATGTGGTTTGGTTTTAGGTATAGATTGTATAGCTAGCTAACTTTTTATGAATGCATGCATGGCCTATAGAAATAAATTCTTTTACGATTCTAGGATATTGAAGAGATGCCATTTGGTGAAGACACTTTGTTAGGAGAACGAGGAGTAAACCTTAGTGGTGGACAGAAGGCTAGAGTAAACCTTGCTAGGTGTGTGTAGACTGTACACAGTGTGAAGTAGTGATCAACTGATGTGTGTTGTGTGTAGGGCTGTGTACAGGGACAGTGATATCATGTTATTGGATGATCCTCTTAGTGCAGTAGATGCTGCAGTGAGCAGACACCTGTTTGATGGGTATAGAATGTTGTAATGTTATAATGAATGTTATGAGTGTCATGATTATTATAAGGTGTATATGTGGAGTATTAGCTGACAAGTTAGTGATCTTAGTGACCCATCAGTTACAATATGCTCAACATGCTAACTCCATTCTAGTACTAAAGGAGGTTTGTATGTGAGAGAATTGTTTGTAGTGTTAATATTGTTGTTTGAAGGGATGTGTACGAGGATATGGGAATTACGAGGAGTTAACATCAAGTGGTGTTAACCCAACAGAACTTTTTGATGATATAGAGGATAGTATAAAATCACCAGGTTTAATACCACCAGATATTGTAACAGCAGAATGTGATGATGTAGTAGAAGAAGCAGACAGACAAGACATTAAGAGTCCAGATCATATCCATCTGTTACCAATAGAGAAGGAGGCAAGAAGACGTGTTAGATTAAGACATTCTGAGAGCGATGCCGGTTATAATTTTGATCCTGTGTTTGATGAAAGGTCTGTGTACACTACGCCATCTTTGTTTTCCTTAGTTTCTATTCCTGATGATTTTGACAAAACTAAAAATAATAATAAGGTAGTAAAAGTTTAAGACTTTAGTAAATGTAATACTCTCCATGGTGTCCTGTAGAATGTATTAAATGTTGTACCAGAGGAAGAGAGAGCACATGGAACTATTTCTAACAAGACTTACTATGTATACCTGCGACAAGGAGCAAGTGCTCTTGTGGTTTTATTTTTTGTTGCTTTGTTCTTTTTTGCTGAAGTAAGTACTGCTGTACAATGTCTCATCATTATCATGAATTATCGCTCACTTCAGGTTAACATAGTTGTGTCTGATTGGTGGTTGTCTAACTGGTAAGGAATCTTGTTTGTAGAGAGACTCTGCATGAGTGAAGCTAATTAAGTTAAATTGCTGAAATTTGTGAAGAATTTGGATGGACGGTTTAAACCTGCTTAGAGAGTCTTTCTGTCATCATAAAAATATGTACTTATAGTTTTTGTACCACTTCTTATGCATTTAGCTACCCTTGCAGAAAATGTGAGGGAAGGTTAATTTAAAAGAATCAGTAAACTGAAATCTGAAGGAACATGTTTGTGGCCCCTCTGTTAAGTAGCTAGTTAAGACTAGCTCTTAACATAGCTACATTTTACATACACAGGACAAGTAGCGGAGAATCATGTGCTATGGCAAATTTGTCTATGAATGAAGATCCTTATGATTTGTCTACCAATCAGAGAATTGGAATATATGCAGGGATCGTTTCTAGTACCATTGTTTTGGTTTTCAGCAGAACAATAATCAGTTTTGTGATCAGTCTTGCTGCATCACGTCACTTACACAACAAAATGTTTAAGGCTATCTTACGGTCACCAGTATTGTTCTTTGATACTAACCCAGTTGGTATGTATGAATGCTTTTTTAAAACATTATAATAATATTATGTACATATCTATAGGACGTATTTTAAACAGGTTTTCTAAAGACATTGGGTTTATGGATGATGTACTGCCATTTCAATTTATGGAGTTATTTACTGTTAGTGTTATATAGTAACTATATAATGTATGGATGACTTCTCTATACTATTTAGTTGGTGCTAAGATTCTTTGCCATCATGATAGTGGCCTGTGTGGCAAACTACTGGCTCTTCATTCCTGCTTCAATCATAGTTGGATCCCAGCTACTTTTTCGTTGGTTCTTTTTGCACACATCGAGGCATGTCAAAAGACTAGAAGCACTTGGTATGAAAATTTAAGTACTACAATTAAATTTTCACTGATTCTCTCCCCTGCAGCTCGTAGTCCACTGTATTCTCACATCTCATCCACAATACAAGGCTTGTCTACAATCCGGTCATATAAAGAGGAAGAAAAGTTTTATCACAAATTTCATTCATATCAAGATGAGCACACTAAGGGATGGCACACATACATTGCTACCAATCGCTGGTTTGGCATGAGAATAGATCTTATTAGTGGAACTTTTCTTGCTTTTGTGGTTTTCAGTGCCATTCCTTTAGCAGACAGTGAGTATTTACAGCTAAGTTTAGCTACTTGTTTGCAAAAATTAACATGCATATATTTCTTTATTGTAACTGCACACGCTAAAGATGTTATGAAATTAGTACATTAAGGTAGCTATTTAGTTAGTTGCACTTAATTCTCACGAAACATGATAAATTTACTATTGATGTCAATGCCATTATTATGAATTATTCATCTTAGGCCTAGATCCAGGCCTTGTAGGTCTCTCACTGGTCTATGCCATTACACTGACAGGAATGTTTCAGTATTGTGTTCGTGTTAGTGCTGAAGTGGAGAATCTGGTGAGGAAAGCACCACCTGAGGCTATGAATTACATTATGTGTATGGTTATATGTTTAGTTGGTATCAGTTGAGAGAGTAATGGCATACAGTGAGCTGCAAAGTGAAGGAGAACTGGAAACTACTCCAAAGAACAAAGCTCCTTCTAGTGAATGGCCTGATAAGGGAGGGATTGAACTTCACAAAATGAAATTCAAATATGCATTAGAATATCCTTATGTGCTAAAGTCACTGTCTTTAACCATCAAGCCCTGTGAAAAGGTTGGTCATGACTCACTTAGCAATGAATTCGAATGTACTCTGACAGATTGGCATTGTGGGTAGGACTGGAGCTGGCAAGTCTTCTTTGTTGTCAGCATTGTTCAGATTAGCTGAACCCGAGGGAGTGTTTGAAATTGATGGAATACAAATAACTGACATAGGACTACATGACCTTCGTAAGAAGATATCCATTATTCCACAGGTGATGTGGTGTTTATAGTGAAATGACATGTATAGCTACTGGTGTGTGTATGATATACAGGATCCAGTACTGTTCAGTGGAACTGTCAGGTATAATTTGGACCCTTTTAATGAACACCAAGACCACCAAATGTGGGATGTATTAGAAGAGGTAAACATCTTTATAAAGATCACTATCAAGACCATTACAATACAGGTGCAACTAAAAGAAGTTGTTGCAAACTTGGACAAAGGGTTAGAAGCTGAAGTGTCAGAAGGTGGTTGCAACTTTAGTGTGGGCCAGCGACAGTTGATGTGTTTAGCAAGAGCACTATTGAGGAGGAATAAGATTCTTGTGATTGATGAGGCAACTGCAAATGTTGACCTGATGTAAGTCAACATATTGTCAGAGTTGACAGCTTTATGATATGAAAATGTGTTAACAGAACGGATGGAATAATTCAGGAGATGATTCGTAACAAATTCAACCATTGTACTGTCCTTACTATTGCTCATCGACTGGAAACAATAATGGACTCTGATAGAATATTGGTGTGTTAGGGCCAGAGTTAGCTAGCAGCTCAATGAATAGTTCAGTGAGTTATAGTGACTATTTTCATTTTAGGTATTATCTTCTGGTAAAGTGATAGAATTTGATACACCATATAATCTACTACGGAAACACCAGTCCATGTTTCATAGCATGGTAAAGAAAACTGGTCCTATTGAATCAAAAAGACTCAAGGAGATTGCTGCAACAATGGAAAAATTTAAATTTGGCACAAGATTGTAAAAATGATTTATGTGTGTGCACATGTGTTGTGTGTTTATGCGTGTGTGTGTACACATGTGTGTTTATGTAGTAACCAGATATGTTTTTAAAAGATGCGCACAAGAATGGTAGAGAGCGAAGTGTATTCACAATAATGTTTAACCTTACCTAATAGTCAATCAAATTGTGTTTCTGCGGCCTATTTGTACCAGGTGTTGAAGTTTTGATGGTCTGACTGCTATCTTCATAAATTATGATTAAGGTAGTGCATTTATAGTATATTGCTTAAAATAATGCTGTACAGCCAGCTGGAAATTTTCGATGGAAGTTGAAAATTTTAAAAATCTTGATGACTTCAAAAAATAAATTTCAGTTTTGAATCACTGCATGGTCAGTCATTTTTTCTTCAAAATGCAGAGGTAAAGCTAATATTTGAAAATTTCCAGCTATAGCTAGCTAGCTATGGTATTTCTATCTTGTGTGTGTTACAGTGTATGTAGCTATACGTGCAATGAAAATGATAGAATTTATAATATGGTGTACGTAGCTAGCTATGTAGTAGAACTTACTACAATTTTACTGGCATATGATTTAGTTAAACAACTGAAGCTACTAAGATAGGCATTAAGCGAATATGCAATCTCTCTGTCCAATCATTTTCTCCGTAATTACGACAACATATTAATAATTTAATGTGATCTGAAAATTTTGATTCTCTCTACTGACTCTGGTTTCGTATTCTTTGAGGTGTGGATTTCACCGCACCTGCACTACCATAGAAATAAGTCATAGAAATAAGCCAGGAAAATGTCTAGCTATGGCTTTCCACAGACATGCACACATGGTTATTGCTTTCGATGACATTAGAGTTGAAAATATTAATGTCACCTTTGCATGAGAAGACTAAGTGGCTTTTATCCCTATACATAAACATACTGGTGGCTATGGCTACTCCAAATAGAATTTTATTGTGTTTGATGAAAGTCATCATGTTTTGGATCTTCAATGCATGACACTACAAATAGCTATGAATGTTTGCTTACCTATCAGTTAATGGGTATGTCTTTAAACAGGCGTCAGATATGGGCACAAAATATTGCAAATATTTGGGCTAATATTGAGTGTCAAATATGGGCACAAAATAACATATATTGTGACATTAAGTGTCGTGATTATAATTAAAAGCTATCATGACATGACACAGTCCTCTCGTGGACAGAAAACTTTATCTCATAGAGGAGCGGTGGCTTGGAACAAACTTTATATTCTGTAGTTACACATATACGGTTTAAAAACTTTAATCATCATACTACACTGCAAAATGCGAAGTATGAAATTCATACAAAATTACCACAATGATCATACCAAATTCAATTTTGGTATGCTCATTGTGGTAATTTTGTATGAATTTCATACTTTGCATTTTGCAGTGTATAGTGGGGCTAGCTATATAGCTATATATGCTGAGCTACCTAGCTATATACGTATAGCTGTTAGTTAATTAGTTAATCGTTAGCTATTTGTTACTACTGACTAGCTAACTAGCTATAAGGACTTAGTTATATACGCATACATGCGCATTTAAATTGGATTGTATAGTACGCGACGTATATTATTATTATTCTTAGTACTTGGTTGATAATTATTATTATTATTGATTTAGACAGGATGGCTGTATCTACCAGAAGGTAGGTTTACATACAGGTCCTCAATGACAAACAACATACAATAAACTACAACAACTGAACAAAACTAACAAATACAAGAACAAAGTATACTAACTACTACAACACACATATGAGTAAAGAAACAACAGATAAGACAATAATAAATTACAACAAAAATCAACTAACTAAAAAACAAGCAACACATGCGCGCCTGAAGGCAGTCAAGTTCCATAACACATGAACAGAGTCAGGCAAACTATTATACAGTTGAGCTCCTTTAAACTGTAATGTATTCTTGCCATAATCAGTCTTTGGGCGAAACAGGTGAAGTCTATCCCTACCCCGAGTGCAACTATAACCAAATGACGAGTTGGATGAAAACATTGATAATAAATAAACAGGAGCTACCTTAAGAACACACTTGTGGATTTGAGAGACAACAAACACACAGCGTTGCTGAAACAGATTCATCCAATTAAGTACACGAAAACAATACTGACTATATACTAGTTCTAGGTGGTAGCTTAAGAACAAGTCTCATTGCATAATTCTGAACACGTTGAAGATTATCAGATATTGACTTAGAACAAAAATGCCAAACCACACAGCAGTAAGTGAGGTACGGTAGCACAAAAGCATTATACAACGTAACCAATATGTTAGATGATAAATACAGACTGACTCTGCGAATAGCAGCCAGGGCAGACAAGCTCCTCCTGCGCACATATGTAACCTGCTCTGACCAGGATAAACTCTCATCCACAATAATTCCCAGATATTTGACAGACTTGTGAATCTGAAGAACATTGGCACTTGATCCGCCGAGGATATAGCTATATACGCCTCTGGTAGCTACTGATCCTGTCTCAGTCCAGGATCATCTTAATTTTGATTTGGCCTCATTGTTTGAGTGGGTGACTTCTAATGGATTTGCAGTTAACGTGTTGAAATCCCAGTCTACGTTGCTGGCTAGGAGGCATCATCGTCATCAGTTATCTTCCATACAGCTTATGCTGAATAACAATGTTCGGATCAAGTGCCCGTCCGTACCTGACGTCGACATGAAGTGACCTCGTCATGGAGAGCAAGGTCGACAGTCAATCTTTTTTTGTCAAATTTAATAAATCGCGATTATATTATTTGCGCATTTCAACTCGACATGCCCATCCGTACCTGATGAAACTACCTCGTCTTGAAGCGATGTCGTCATGAGACGAGCTCGACCTTGTCATGACTTGAAGCGATCTCGTCATGACGAGGTCCTACCTTGTCATGACGAGGTTGCATGAGACGAGTTCGACCTTGTCATGACTTGAAGTGATCTCGTCATGACGAGGTCCTACCTTGTCATGACGAGGTCGCATGAGACGAGCTCGACCTTGTCATGACTTGAAGTGATCTCGTCATGACGAGGTCCTACCTTGTCATGACGAGGTCCCACCTTGTCATGACGAGGTCGCATGAGACGAGCTCGACCTTGTCATGACTTGAAGCGATCTCGTCATGACGAGGTTGCATGAGACGAGTTCGACCTTGTCATGACTTGAAGCGATCTCGTCATGACGAGGTCCTACCTTGTCATGACGAGGTCGCATGAGACGAGCTCGACCTTGTCATGACTTGAAGCAATCTCGTCATGACGAGGTCTTACCTTGTCATCATGAGACTATCGCTCGGTCATCACGAAGTGCTTATAATTATTTTAAATCAATTGTACATAGGATTAACCACAAAAATAAACACGGAATAAAATTAGCTAGACGCAGGGGCGGCATGGCATGCATGACATGTGATTAAAAGTAACGTTGTGAGGGCTACTACATGTCAATGCATTGTGAGATGTCAGTATATAGCTATAGCTATTAATAATGTCCTACATAGACTATGCTATATAGATTTACTCACTATGGGTACTATGGTATTCATGGAGTTGCCCACTAAACCACAGGGCTGTAGCTAAATTTTATTTCTCTGTTATATAAAGGATATCGCGCATATATATAATATCTATAGTAATTGTCATCAACTGTGCAGTTATATATATGTAGCTATAGATGATATATACACTAATATATGGCTGTTCACCGTGAAGCATGCAGACATGTATGATAGCACTGCAAAATGACTTAAATACAGTAATGAAATAAGCTGAAGACTGGCAAATATCATTTAATCCAGAATTACAAATAAGCATACAGGATATTATATACGTATCATCATCCCTTGCATATATCTATTCCCTTGATAGATCATGTTAGTATTTGGCCACGGAGTCAAAGCTGCAATGTTAGTATCTTCATGTTAGTATCTTGCCTTGTACTTGTATGATTGTACGTATGTGTACAGGACACTGCTGAAAACCAACACTATTTGCTGATGCAGTCTTTCTATTTAAATATTTAACTAGGCATACGTATGAATGCAGATTTGCCTCGCGCACATCAGCAATATATAAGCACCCCATATGTAGGTAGAAATCATTGGTTATGTGACATAACGTCACTGTAGTCTAATACTTTGGCACTCATGTTATTTTTGGGAAATTGCGCTATTGGAGGTGAGGTGAGGGATCGCTTCCACAAGACTTGCTAGGTGATAATTGCTATAAGATCTTTACCATGCAGCAGGGCTCTTTATTTAGCTATATACTGTAGTAGAGCTCCGGCGCTTCAGTAATCAGTATCGTTACCCTTCAAACTTTCCTTAAAATAAACTCACTGGCTATGTAGAGTATAAAAACCCTCCTGTGAATGTTTAAGGTTAAGTTTACAACATAGCACAAGCAACTTTTTTTAAAGTTTCAAACCCACAATCGACAAAACAGGAATTTTTGTGGACATATACGTATATATAACATGCAAACGGGATCTTAGAATAGCGACGCACCTGCTGTACAATTATACGCCGATCAGTAATGTGCTCGGCAATAATTACAATTACAAAATCACACGGCCTTCTCTTCTTTACTGAGGGTATATAGCTATACTATCTATATGATTCAGGTGACAAATGTGTGTTAGAAGCAGTAGGGCTTAGCTATATGAGTCGGCTATGCAATAAATAACAATTAATACAAGTTTAGAGGCTTAGAAATTCATACAGAAACTTGTAGGATTGTGTTGTGGGTTTAATTTGATGATCAAAACATTTGTTAGTGTTATGCAATCATGCAATCAGAGAATTGCATACTATTTTAGGCTTTGTTATGAGATGAATTGGCAATGTATATTAGTTACCTATACACACACCTAGCCGCTATAAGGTACAACTCATGGCTATATAAGAAGGCTTGCTATGGGTAACATTTGTAGTATGGAATTCTAAGGTATGAAAGTGTTACTTACAATTTTGGCTGTGGTTCTTAAAACTGTTGTAGCCATCTATAACTATTCACATGTAGTATAGCTTACTGACTTGGTTAACAACGTTTGCTGTAATCAATGTAAGTATATAATAACTTGTGGTAACTTATGTCATTGTGCATGTTAGTAGAAGTACTCAAGATGATTTTACCTGAACTGTATACAATTTTATGTCATAGGTACTGGACTGCTGAGAAAGATCGAGTCAAGAAGGGCCTGAAACCACGCCTGTGGTTTGCTCTATTCCAATGCATCAAGAAAGTGTTTGTATTGCAAGGTATTCTCTTTGCAATAGAGGTAAAAAAAACACCTGAACAGATGCAGAGTAGCTAATATATTATCGTTGGTTGACAATATATCAACAACACAAAGAACATCACTTATGGTAGAAACTCCAGCCCCATAATCAATACTTGATACTGTAGCTTAATCAAATGATATACCATATTTACTTGGTTAAATGTCTCACCTTCAACAGTAGCCACACTTGATCAGTGCCACAATCAATTTCAAAATTATGGGCAACTTCTTCGAGTATCAAGTAGTGGTCGCGCTTGAATAGTTGCCACATCAGTTTTATCTAAGCTAATAAATGCCATGGTGTTTAGCCAAGTAGCTATATATAGTACTTTAATTCTATGCTGGATGTGTACTGATAATTTGACTTACTATAATATGCTGAACACATAATATGTATATATAACTATATTATGTTTCAGAATTTTGTGATGTATTTCACCAGTTTAATTTAATTATAGCTACCCTGGGGGGCCCTGGCCCCTGTGGCTACCCTATTCCTGTGCCCCTGCATGGCTAGTGTTTTTGTTTTATGTAGTTTGGTCTTCTACTTGGTCAAGGTATTCTGGTTGGATACTTGTCACAGTATTTTTGCACAAAGCAAACACTGGAGGAAGAGTTGTCAGAACTAAGGAGCGATACTCTGAACAATTCAGATAGTCTAATTTCTTCTAAACAGGAAGAAATTGACAATGTCACAAGGAACGCTTACTTGTATGCCACTGGAATGATTGTGGTTGTAGTCATTGTAACATTCATGCATGTTTGGACATTTTATTTTGGTCAAAATATGGGGATGCAAATGAGAATTATTACAACAGGAGCTATTTACGATAAGGTGTGCAAGTGTTCAGTGGCATACGTGTTGTCAGAAAAATTTTATCTCAGATATTAAGACTTAGTCACTCTACCATTGGACGATTATCTATTGGATATATTATTAATCTTGCATCTAATGATGTGCAGCGATTCGATTTGGTAAATAGATCAGTAGCTAACAACTTTTATAAAAGTGGCTTTTAGCTATTAGTTTTGTGTATATTTATGTGTGTGTGTGCGTGCGTGCATGCATGCATGTGATGCGTGTGTAGCACAGTACGTATGTGTATACGTAGCATATGCAGTGTGTGTGGATTTTGTTTGTGCCTGTGTGCATTAAACATTAAACTCCACCACTAGTACTACATGCATCCATATAATGAATTTTTATTGGATAGAATTTAAGCATCGTGAGTTTTATATAATTTTAGTGATCAAGGTACAAAACTCTTTGACACTAGTTAGCTGTGTATGTATGTAGCTATGCCTAAATAGATGCCATGCCTTGAATAGCATGTAGCTACTCTTACCCTTCCATCTTTACCAGTATATTTGTTGCTAGTCATTTTTAAATTTAGATCTGTATGATTTAGTTAACTGTCTCACAGCTATATAGATATACACTGCATATCATTTAACCAAATAAATAACATATATAATACAAGTACCATAGCTATATATATATATATATATATACGTAGTCGATGATAATCACATGAGCATGCAGCAATGCCACACAGCTATGACTGACACTTTTGTTTGTGCATGTATAGGCTCTCTTATTTATTCAAGAGTTTTGGATTGTGCCAGTATTCCTTCCAATTTTTGCTTATTTGCTTTGGAGAGAATTAGGACCAACCAGTTTGGTTGCCATGGCAGTGATACTGCTTCTATCTCCAATTCAATTCATATCTGTCCGTATGTACACAAAATGGAGGTGAGCAGCTACAGTAGCTAATGTCTCTATTGTCACTTGCTATCACTATACACAGGTTTAAGTCAGCTAGAGTGACAGACAAGAGAATTAGAGTGATGAATGAAATCATCAGTGGTATGAGATTGATCAAGATGTATGCCTGGGAGTGGGCATTCCATGAATATGTTAAGAAGATAAGAAAGTTGGTTTATAAAGTTGTTTTACAATATAATATGATAGTCAGCATGTGCATGGTTTTTAGGAATGAAAGCAGATTGATCACACAAGCAAGCATGATTCGAGCTAGTAACATGGCCCTTTTCTACGTGTCACTTAGTATTCTCAGTTTCTTGACCTTCTCAGTGTATGCCAGATCTGGAAACATTCTTACACCAAGGACTGTGTTCACAGTCATTTCACTGATATCTTTTGGTAGAAGATACTTTGTGCACTTCTTTGTTAGGTTTCTGTTGACCACATCCGAATTACGAGTGGGCCTAAAACGAATTAAGGTTAATCAGTATAAACCAATAAACTAGCAACTGCTATTAAAGTTCTGCATGTTACAGACACTACTATTACTACCTGAGCTCAGTGGTACTACTATAACCAGTACTAACAGTGATCCAGTAAAGACAATCAGAAGATCACCTACTCGAAAATTGAGTAGTGATAGTGGACATGGCAATAAAAGAGCTCCTAGCATTATGGTTCATTGTTTAACAGCATCTTGGACATATGTAAGGAGGTGATACTACCCATATAGAAATTACAATGTTGTAACGATCTTGTGACAAGATTGTGACAAGGTTGCAAGGTGGTAACAATGTTGTAACACCCTTCTGACATAGCAACAACGTTGTTAGAAACAAGGTTGTTACTGTTTCAATTTCAAAGTTGTTACAAGGTTGTAACAACCTTGTTTTTTCTTTATAATTATGGGTGTGCTTTAATCATCATTATGACTACCCTCTGATTTGCAGGACAAGGAGAAACTTGTTTTAAAAGACATCAATTTTACTGTAGACCAGGTAGCTAAGATGTTCAACTCCTTACACAGTCAGTATATAACATGACATGATATAGTCCAACAGGTTACTGGCAGTAGTTGGTCCAGTGGGATCAGGAAAGGTGTGTTGTTCACTAGTTGACTACTCTAACTCATCATCTCCACCATACATTACTACTGTAGTCATCACTACTACAGTGTCTACTGAGAGAACTACAACCATTGGATGGATCAGTAGACATTGAGGGGACTGTATCTTATGCCAGTCAAGAGCCATGGATATTTTCTGGAACACTAAAAGAAAATATTTTATTTGGACAACCATTTGACCAAGCTTGGTTTGATAGAGTAGTGGAATGTTGTTCATTAGTTAGGGTCAGTCATTGTTAAGATTCCATTATATATGTTAGGAGCTGGTATGTAGTAATGTTATAGTACATCAACATTTTTGCACTGCATGAGAGAAAATTGCTCAAGTTAGTAGCTAGTTATAATCAGAGCTGCAGTAATTTTTGGCCATATACACAAATAGCACTGTAGAAATACATATAACTTTATATCACAGCAAATCACAGCTATACATTCTGAATATTCTTTTACTATTTTTAAATTCTAGGATATCGAAGAGATGCCATTTGGTGAAGATACTTTGATAGGAGAACGAGGAGTAAACCTTAGTGGTGGTCAGAAGGCTAGAGTAAACCTTGCCAGGTGTGTGTAGACTGTACACAGTGTGAAGCAGTGATCAACTGATGTGTGTTGTGTGTAGGGCTGTGTATAGGGACAGTGATATCATGTTATTGGATGATCCTCTTAGTGCAGTAGATGCTGCAGTGAGTAGACACCTGTTTGATGGGTATAGAATGTTGTAATGTTATAATGAATGCTATGAGTGTCATGATTATTATAAGGTGTATATGTGGAGTATTAGCTGACAAGTTAGTGATCTTAGTGACCCATCAGTTACAATATGCTCAACATGCTAACTCCACTCTAGTACTAAAGGAGGTTTGTATGTGAGAGAATTGTTTGTAACGTTAATATTGTTGTTTGAAGGGATGTGTACGAGGATATGGGAATTATGAGGAGTTAACATCAAGTGGTGTTGACCCAACAGAACTTTTTGATGATATAAAGGATAGTATAAAATCACCAGATTTAGTACAATCAGATATTGTAATAGAGGAATGTGATGATGTAGTAGAAGAAGCAGACAGACAAGATATTAAGAGTCCAGATCATATCCATCTGTTACCAATAGAGAAGGAGGCAAGAAGACGTGTTAGATTAAGACATTCTGAGAGCGATACCGGTTACAATTTTGATCCTGTGTTTGATGAAGGGTCAGTATACACTACACCATCTTTGCTTTCCTTAGTTTCCATTCCTGATGAGTTTGACAAAACTAAGGTACGTAGAGAAATCCTATAATAATAAGTGATACTCCTCCATGGTGTACTGTAGAATATTGTACCAGAGGAAGAGAGAGCACATGGAACCATTTCTAACAAGACTTACTATGTATACCTGCGACAAGGAGCAAGTGCTTTCGTGGTTTTATTTTTTGTTGTGTTGTCCTTTCTTGCTGATGTAAGTTGTGCAATATTTCATCATTATTATGAATATCTCCTCAATTCAGGTTAACATAGTTATAGCTGATTGGTGGCTGTCTAACTGTTAAGGAATCTTGTTTGTAGATAGACGTCTGCATAAGTTAGTTAGAACTGCCATCTTTGTTAGAAGAAAGTTTTGAACCTGTTAAAATTTTTTGCTAAAATGGTTGCACCATAAAATTATGTGTGAAATGTTTGTTTGATAATTCAAATGATGGTTTGCCATAGCTACCATTTCTTATATAATTATATACCCTCATAGAGAATTGTAAATTTGTCATTTAAGTTGAAGCAGCATCCCAACGATGCCTGCCATCCCTGTGTTAAGTAGTTAAGACTTTTACATATTTACTTTTGATATACGTACTTTTACATACAGGACAAGTGGAGGAGAATCATGTGCTAGTGAGATGGCAAATTTGTCTATGAATGAGGATCCTTATGACTTGTCTACAAATCAGAGGATTGCCATATATGGAGGGATTGTTTCCAGTTCTATTTTCATCGTTTTTAGCAGAACAATAATCAGTTTTCTGATCTGTCTTGCTGCCTCACGTCACTTACATAACAAAATGTTTAAAGCTATCTTGCGGTCACCAGTATTGTTCTTTGATACTAACCCAGTTGGTATGTACATACTTATGCTTTTATGTACATACTTATGCTTTAAGGCATCAGTTACAATGAAAACAATTGCTATTTGCATATTTCTACATGATTTTACTACTAGGACGTGTACTAAACAGATTTTCAAAAGACATTGGGTTTATGGATGATATATTGCCAATTCAATTTCTGGATTTGTTTACTGTTAGTATCATAGTAACTAAATAATGTACTGGTGACACCTCCATCACTTAGTTTACATCAAGACTGTTTCTCATCATGATAGTGGCCTGTGTGGCAAACTACTGGCTCTTCATTCCTGCTGTTATCATAGTTGGAGCCCAGCTACTTTTTCGTTGGTTCTTTTTGCACACATCAAGGCATGTCAAAAGACTAGAAGCACTTGGTATGAAAATTTAAATACTAAAATATACTTTTCACTGATTCTCTCTCCTGCAGCTCGTAGTCCACTGTATTCTCACATCTCATCCACAATACAAGGCTTGTCTACAATCCGGTCATATAAAGAGGAAGCAAAGTTTTATCACAACTTTCATTCATATCAAGATGAGCACACTAAGGGATGGCACACATACATTGCTACCACTCGCTGGTTTGGCATGAGGATAGATCTAATTAGTGCAATCTTTCTTGCTTTTGTGGTTTTCAGTGCCATTCCGTTAGCAGACAGTGAGTACATGACAATATTATAATTGCAAGGACGGACAAGGACAGATTGCTTCATACTAACAAACTAAAAATTTATATTTTAGGGATCCACCTCTCGATGCTACAAAAAGTAAGGAACCAGTAAATGCAATCCGGTATGAATAGGGATTATCACAAATATGCAAAAGACAAATCTGGTAAGAGTAGGGATTCATGCCAGAGTCTTTAGTGTTCTCTCATGCCAAAATCTTATTCCTTTCCTTAGCTAACTACTTTTTGTAGCACTGAGAGAGATCATTCCGGCCCTACTCACTTTAAATTTTTAATAAGTTGTTCTAGTATTATATAGTTACACTTGATGCTCACAAATATGCATGGCGTAGCTAAATATTATTATTGATGATAACATTTGAGTCTTTCATCTTAGGCCTAGATCCAGGCCTTGTGGGTCTCTCATTGGCCTATGCCATTACAATGACAGAAATGTTTCAGTATTGTGTTCGTATTAGTGCTGAAGTAGAGAATCTGGTGAGTTTATAGTTGCTACTACCTGTGGCTATGAATTACATTATGTGTATAGTTATATGTATAGTTGATATCAGTTGAGAGAGTAATGGCATACGGTGAGCTAAAAAGTGAAGGAGAACTGGAAACTACTCCAAAGGACAAAGCTCCTTCTAGTGAATGGCCTGATAAGGGAGGGATTGAACTTTACAAAATGAAATTCAAATATGCTATAGATTATCCTTATGTGCTAAAATCACTGTCTTTGACCATCAAGTCCTGTGAAAAGGTTGGTCACCATTTAGTATGACTCACTTGTTAATGAATTTAAATGTACTCTGACAGATTGGCATTGTGGGTAGGACTGGAGCTGGCAAGTCTTCTTTGTTGTCAGCATTGTTCAGATTAGCTGAACCCGAGGGAGTGTTTAAAATTGATAGAATACAAATAACTGACATAGGACTACATGACCTTCGTAAGAAGATATCCATTATTCCACAGGTAATGTGTTGTGTATACTGAAATGACATTTATAGCTACTGGTGTGTGTGTGTGTGTGATATACAGGACCCAGTACTGTTCAGTGGAACTGTCAGGTATAATTTGGACCCATTTAATGAATACCAAGACCACCAAATGTGGGATGTATTAGAAGAGGTATGCGATTCATATAAAGATCACTATCAAGACCATTACAATACAGGTTCAACTAAAAGAAGTTATTGCAAACTTGGACAATGGGTTAGAAGCTGAAGTGTCAGAAGGTGGTTCTAACTTTAGTGTGGGCCAGCGACAGTTGATGTGTCTAGCAAGAGCACTATTGAGGAGGAATAAGATTCTTGTGATTGATGAGGCAACTGCAAATGTTGACCTGATGTAAGTCAACATGTTATCAGAGTTGATAGTGAAATTGTGTTAACAGAACGGATGGAATAATTCAGGAGATGATTCGTAACAAGTTCAACCATTGTACTATCCTTACTATTGCCCATCGACTGGAAACAATAATGGACTCTGATAGAGTATTGGTGTGTTGGGGTCACAGTTAGCAGCTGAATGGTTCAGTAACTATTCAGGTATTATCTTCTGGTAAAGTGATAGAATTTGATACACCATATAATCTACTACGGAAACACCAGTCTATGTTTCATAGCATGGTAAAGAAAACTGGTCCTATTGAATCAGAAAGACTCAAGGAGATTGCTGCAACAATAGAAAGATTAAAATTTGGCACAAGATTGTGAAAAATTAGCTACATGCATTATTTATTTTATAATTAAGTAGCCATCATAACTATATATAGCCTGTTTGGAGAGTAAAAAATTTTCATGGTATCACTGCCTGACTGGCAACATAGATAAGGTGTATACTCTCCCTGATCTGTACGTATGTACAATGCATAACATAATTGTGCGTGCGCGTTAAATTTGGATTTTAATTTAGTAATATTGCGCGTGAAATATCTATGATTAAATAATAAATACTGAACACAGTGAACAGTTAACCTAAGAACTCGCCTATGAATGCGAAGCATAAATCTGCTGCTAAAAATCCCAAGAAAGAGGCAAGCTGGGTCTCAATATTTTTGTTTAGGTGAGTTCGAAAGCTGAAATGTGCACACTCGGCGGCCACTACATGGTGCTGTCTTTGTTTCTTTCCAGCTGGCTGAATTCTCTTATGTGGAAAGGATATAAACAAGAACTAAAGCATGAAGATCTTTATGCGACACCTGAAGAATCTTTATCACAAGTCCTCCATCAGCGTTTCGACAAGTTAGTATCCTGTACGCTGTCTGTAGTCAGTTTATATTACACGAGGTAACAGCTAGCATGCAGGCAAAAACACAGACCAAAAGCCAGGCCATTGATAACACAGGGCAAAGTTGATAAATATTGTTATTATTAGCAAACACCCATCAGTTTCACGTGACAATCACATGAGGCGTTGGGGTCAAATTTTTAAACCCACGAATGTATTATAGACACTATCCAAAACCACGCCCATATTTTCAAAACCATAGAAACCGCTGGGCCGCCATTTTGAATGGGGCCAGTTAATAATTTTATACTGAAGTGCCGCATAGTTGTTGCTTTCTTCTTTGCCAATCCAAAGGCTATGGAAGCATAATATTGGCGGCAAGGATAATATTTCATAAGTTTTAAGAGGCTACAAGCGAATTAGGGCTGAAACGGTGATTATGTCGGTCAGGTTGGTATGTCCTGTTTTTGTTAGCGTGTACTCGCCTGGTAGTAGCTACAAAGGTTTTACAAGAAAACATATTGTAGAACAACGTTAAGACAACCCGTGTAGCTACAATTTCTGCTTATACTAAAGCCTAGGGCATATTCTCGGGCTTGTTAATGTGCGTACGATATCCGAAATTCACCTGCGAACTCTAAGAGCCTCCGGGGTAACTATTACCAAAGGAAGACCCTAGTATGGCCGAAGCTATCCCCTTTCGTTTATTCACTGGCTATAAAGGTGTTTACCATACAGTTGTTAACATTGTGGCCCCATTCAAAATGGCGGCATGAATATTACCATGACGATTACGTAGTTTTGGATAGTGTCTATTGATGATACAGTGTTATGCTAGTAGCTATAGCTACTGTTGAAGAATGTAAATTTTTAAACCACTGAGATACGTGAGCCTGTGGACTTGAAAGTAAAATATTTACTCAGTAGCAGCTATTAAACATAGTAAAAGTGGGGGGCACTGCCCCCCACTTTGAAACATGGAGGGGTAATTGCCCCCCAAGTTCTCCGCCCCTGACTGCTTAGAGGCAAATATGGAAATGTTGGCAATGAAGGGAAAACATACCTCATATACATACTTGAATATACCCATGGCCAGTTCTCAAATGGCTTGATACTGTGAAAGTCATGAATACAGCTACTACTAAGTAAGACACACAGCTCATTATGAATTAAGCACCAGAATAAATGAGCGGTGCTTTAAATATCAGTATAACACATAAGCACTCCTGGCCAGTGCACGGCAAAGCTTTGCTGCAAAAATCTTCATAGGGAAATAGAAATTTTAGCCCTAACTTTCCTGTTATCATGTATGTGCGTCCGTGTGTGTATGTGTGTAGCAGGGTTACTCAGGTTTGTAATACTCTCTAATATTAAATACTTGTGACTGTTTTATTAGAGAGTATCAATCAATCAATCAATTTATTAAGGCCATATATATATAGTACCAGCTAGTCTCTTATAAATTAACAGTTAATCCAGATTACATCTAGGTCATCACCAGGTCTAAGCCAATGGGTCAGCAGATCACCAGGTTACCATCATGTGACCCGGTTTGTGCATGTCTGTCCCAAGTTTTATTACCAAGGCACTAGAGCATTGCTATAATATTATGTGAATATGTGTTCCTTTGTGATGAGTCCCTATTCACAGTGAAATCATCGCATGTTTAGTAGTTTAGCTTATGTAGCTACCACCTGATGGTAAAACATCAACTTGTTGCTACAAATGATGTGTTATAGATTTGTTGAGCTACACACATTCACTTGTGAGTCCCGTAGCATAACTTACCACCTTCATATCCTGTCACTGATGTGGATACTATGTAACTTTAGATTAGAATGTCGTTAATTTTGTGTCTGCAGTAGCTAAGTAGTTTATTATCTGCATGTTCTTACCTGTGCTGCATAAAGTTTTGATATGTTATAGGTATTGGACTGCTGAGAAAGATCGTACCAAGAGGGGCCTTAAACCACGCCTGTGGTTTGCTCTATTCCAATGCATCAAGAAAGTGTTTGTATTGCATGGTATTCTCTTTGCAATAGAGGTAAATGCACAATCGCTAATATTCTATGTATGTTGGTCAACAATAGCTGTATCAAAACAAGGAAGATCATCACTGACTATTATTAACTACTGTAGAAACTCCAGCCCCATAATCCATACTTGATACTTTAGCTAGTCAAACGATATGTATAATTAATTATCTTTAGTTTAGTATATTAGTAGTGATTTTTGTGTTGCATGTTTGATACAGATTTAATAGGAGATCTAACTTGAGAGCTTTGTCACTCTAGCTGGGCTACAATCCGATGATACCTAACCGTTCACTCTAGCATTTACAGCCAGGTGTACGCTTTGCATTTGGGCAGACTTTCTAGCTAGAATACTAGAGTGACAATCCAGTGACGATCAACCATCTGTATATTATACTTTAATTCTTAGTGTACATTAATAATAGCTAATTCCAGCTATGGTCGTTGAATAAATATAGCTATATAGGCTACTGTCCACCTCTTTAAAATATGTCTGGTAAAGGTGTGTAGAAAACAAACCATACTGGTTGTCAATGCTGTGATTTTATTTTGTGCTGAGCATGGTTTGTTGTTTTATGTTTGAGATTTTGTGATGTGTACGTGTTATCAATTCTGCCATCTGACTAGGTAGGAAGGACAAGTAAGCTTTGATCTATGTATTTGGCAAATGTAGTACACGGTACACTTTGTATGACATTTTCTCTTTATATGTAGTAACACACCCTTTCTTTTTATAGTAATGTGACCTTTTCTTTTTATAGTAATGTGACCTTTTCTTTTTATAGTAACGCTACCTTTTCTTTTTATAATAACATAACCTTTCTTTTTAATCCTTATACAATAGCTATATGTTGTTTTTCAAAATTTAGCTCCAGATTTCCAATTATCCAGTGCTAATGCATAATGTATGTTTTATGTACGTAGTTCGGACTTCTGATTGGCCAAGGCATTCTGGTCGGATATTTGTCACAGTATTTTTGCACAAAGCAAATATTGGAGGAAGATTTGTCAGAACTGAGGAATGATACTCTGAACACTTCAAATAGCCTGATTGCATCTAAACAGGAAGAGATTGACAATGCCACAAGGGACGCTTACTTGTATGCTACTGGAATGGTTTTGGTTGTGCTCGCTGTAATGTTGATACATGCTTGGGCTTTTTATCTTGCTCAGAACACAGGAATGCAAATGAGAATTACTACGACAGGAGCTATTTACCATAAGGTAACTAAACATTCAGTAGCATACATGTTATCAGAAAAGTTTCATCGTAGATATTAAGACTTAGTCACTCTACCATTGGACGATTATCTATTGGGTATATTGTTAATCTTGCATCTAATGATGTGCAGCGATTTGATTTGGTAATCTTTCAATGCATTACAGTATTGTCTCATCTCTACATACAACACATACATACATACACACAGCCACTTTTATACTTGTATCACAATGCATAATGGTTTCAATATGCATATCAATACTGTAAATTGAGTGTCGATGTATCGCTGTGTATTGATCAATAAATACTGTGTGTAGTGCATAAAAGATTTTTAGATGACATGGTTTATTGAAAATAATATGAGAAAAAGCCTTGTATATTATGATAATATTTTGCTTGAAAAGATTATATCATTCCTTTCAGGTATTATCATGGAGAGAGGTGTATTCTAATGCTTTAAAAAGCAGTGATGTATTGTGGTATCGTCATATTTTGGCATGATGCATCGTTACTCCTGTACTCTGTATCGTCCCATCTCTAGTTGTATGTGTAGGTGTGTGTGAATTAATAGAATAATTTCATTTTTGAGAAATTGAACATCTGAATAGTTCCTGGCTATTACAAGTATTAGTATGGTGATATCCAATCATACAGTGATGATGTTGACTACTGTTTGGGTAGAAAATAGCTGGATATATATATATACGTATTGATCAATCAGTTAAAGCACAGTATACTCGTGTTATATGAAAAATACAGCTGTTGTGGTGGGATCTCATGACAAATACAGCCCAAGCTTTGCCTTGTGCTGTATTTACCACTTGACCTCACTCCTTGTGCTGTATTTTCTGTACAAGATTCACGGTGGTGTTTTAACTAATATCTGTGGGCTAATAATTTTTAAAAATAAGCAGCAGCTTTGCTTTGGTGTTGCACTCACCAATAGCTACATATTTGAAATACAATTAATACAGTTAAATGTATCATTAAGTACGGTAGTACTTAATAGTAGGGATCGACACAAAAAAACATGATGTCCAACTTTCACACGCCTCCATAACACGCCTCACAATAATATACTTTTCATGGAAAACAGACTAAACTCCATTTATAACACTATAACATAACTATACCTTCATTAAACTCCGTGAAAAACCTAACAATACGATCTGTAGAGAGATTTGAAAATTTCAAAATCTACCAAAATTTCGTCTGACTGCCTGCCACCCTGCCTGCCATAAGACCCACTAGCACTAGGAGTATGGCTCCAGATTTTTCACACAACAAAGGAAATCGCATTCGATTTACAAAACTGCTGTTCCACTGAAGATTCATCCACTGCGCCTTAGTGTTTCTTTTCATCCCTCACTATCTTCCTTTTTCTTCATTTAATTTGTAGAAAGGCAAGAAAATTATGAAAGAAGGTATCGATAAACTTGCACCTTCTGCTTTTATGTCACCAAACAGCCACTTACACGTGACATAATTATAATGCGTCCGCCGTTAAATACTATGAACAGATGCGATGTTTTGCGTGTACTTTATTACATCGTGAACTATAGAGTACGTGCCGATATATAACTTAGACAAACATATTTTCGATGCTTTTCAAATGTATTTCACTACAATTAATATATAGGAAAAAACCTTATAAGATTCCTGAAAAGGATCTTGACAGATTTTGGAACTAAGATCAGGCAGTTTTTTAACTTGAATAGTATCAAGATCATGCAAGCATCTTACATGATTCTTGTCAAATCTTGCATGATGTTTATCCTCATATTTCATATAAGAACTAATTAATGCAGCTGCTCTGCCATGTTAACGCTCCTGTAAAAACAATTAAGTAGTGTTTTGGTGCCTGGAAGGCAATTACTTTTGCAAGTATGCTATAAAAAGCAAACAAACTATAAAATATTTAAAAATTAAAAAGCTGAGTAGGGATCACTCTTGCAATGCTAGCTAAAAAGTAAGGAAACAAGGGAAAAGATTTTCAAGTGGCATAAGAGAACACTAAAGATTCTAGCATGAGATAATTTATAAAAGTTTAATCCCTACTTTTGGCTCATTTTCAGTTGGTTATTAAGAGTAAGCCAAATATGTAGGGATTATAAATTATCTCATGCTAGAATCTTTAGTGTTCTCTCATGCCACTTGAAAATCTTTTCCCTTGTTTCCTTAGCTAGCATTGCAAGAGCGATCCCTACTCACCTTTTTAAATTTCTATATATATGCATAACCATCCGGCTCCTCTGAGATAAACATATAGCTTGTATATTAATTTTACATGAGGAGTCATGTGTGTTATTAAAACTTACTACTGTCACAGGCTTTCTTGTTTATTCATGAATTTTGGATTGTGCCAGTATTCCTTCCAATTTTTGCTTACTTGCTTTGGAGGGAATTAGGACCAACTTCTTTGGCTACCATGGCAATGGTACTGATTCTACCCCCGATTCAATTCATATCTATCCGTATGTATACAAAATGGAGGTGAGCAACTATTGTGAAATTAATGTTATATGCATTTATACAGTAGCAGTAGTCTCTATTGTCACTTATATTGTCACTGCACAGGTTTAAGTCTGCTAGAGTGACAGACAAGAGACTTAGAGTGATGAATGAAATCATCAGTGGTATGAGATTGATCAAGATGTATGCCTGGGAGTGGGCATTCCATGAATATGTCAAGAACATAAGAAAGTTAGTTTATGTTGTTGCATAATGTGATAAAGCTAATGCTATTTTTTTTAGGAAGGAAAGCAGATTCATAACACAAGCAAGCCTGATTCGTGGTAGTAACCTGGCTTTCTTCTACGTCTCACTTAGTATTCTTAGTTTCTTGACCTTCTCGGTGTACACTGGATCTGGAAATAATCTTACATCAAGGATTGTGTTCACAGTCATTTCACTGATATCTTTTGGTAGATTATACTTCGTACACTTCTTTGTTTTATTTCTGTTGAGCATATCTGAATTACGAGTGGCCCTCAAACGAATTAAGGTTAATCAGTAAACCAATAAACTAGCTATTGCTTTAGTAAAGTTCTGTTACAGACACTACTATTACTACCAGAGCTTCATAATGTTGCAATAACTGGTACTAACAGTGATCCAGTAAAGACAACCAGTAGATCATGTTCCCCTAATGTGATGCCTACTCTTGAGCTGGTCAATGAAGAAATGGTGAATGATAGTAGACATGAATCATTTTCCAATCCAATAGACCAGGCTAGAGTTTCTGTTAATGATTTGACAGCATCTTGGACACACGTGAGTTTAATCAGTTTGTATTTCTTAAATTGTTTTGTGGTATGTTAGGAGAAGGAAAAATTGGTGCTAGACAATGTTAGCTTTGAACTTAGCAAGGTAAGAAAGATGGAGAGCTGCATGTCATTTCCAAAAGTTGTAGTATTAATATGCTACATATATATGTAGTCCAATAGGTTATTGGCAGTAGTTGGTCCAGTGGGATCAGGAAAGGTGTGTTGTTCACTAGTTGACTACTCTAACTCATCATCTCCACCATACATTATTACTGTAGTCATCACTACTACATTGTCTATTGAGAGAACTACAACCATTGGATGGATCAGTAAACATTGAGGGGACTGTGTCTTATGCTAGTCAAGAGCCATGGATATTTTCTGGAACACTAAAAGATAATATTTTATTTGGACAACCATTTGACCAAGCTTGGTTTGATAGAGTAGTGGAGTGTTGTTCATTAGTTAGGGTCAGTCACCATTTATTAGCCACATGCAATAACGTAAACTACATCATACTGAATAGACCAAAAATAACTGTATTTTTATTGCTTAGAAGTAAGTTAAATATTTAGCTAACAAAATAAATGTGTTTTTAGTTTTTTTTATTTTTTACTGGTAACCAACTTAATTACTTATATACACAACTCAGCGCAAGTATCTATAAATTGTGTTATTTTCTGAATATCGGGTTGTTTTGCAATTTTGAAATTCTAGGATATTGAAGAGATGCCATTTGGTGAAGAAACTTTGATAGGAGAACGAGGAGTAAACCTTAGTGGTGGTCAGAAGGCTAGAGTAAACCTTGCCAGGTGTGTGTAGACTATAGACAGTGTGAAGCAGTGATCAACTGATGTGTGTTGTGTGTAGGGCTGTGTACAGGGACAGTGATGTCATGTTATTGGATGATCCTCTTAGTGCAGTAGATGCTGCAGTGAGCAGACACCTGTTTGATGGGTATAGAATGTTGTAATGTTATAATGAATGTTATGAGTGTCATGATTATTATAAGGTGTATATGTGGAGTATTAGCTGACAAGTTAGTGATCTTAGTGACCCATCAGTTACAATATGCTCAACATGCTAACTCCATTCTAGTACTAAAGGAGGTTTGTGTGTGAGAGAATAGTTTGTAGTGGTAATATTGTTGTTTGAAGGGATGTGTACGAGGATATGGGAATTACAAGGAGTTAACATCAAGTGGTGTTGACCCAACAGAACTTTTTGATGATATAGAGGATAGTATAAAATCACCAGATTTAGTATCACCAGATATTGTAATAGAGGAGAGTGATGATGTAGTAGAAGAAGCAGATAGACAAGACATTAAGAGTCCAGATCATATCCATCTGTTACCAATAGAGAAGGAGGCAAGAAGACGTGTTAGATTAAGATATTCTGAGAGCGATGCTGGTTATAATTTTGATCCTGTGTTTGGTGAAGGGTCAATATACACCTCACCATCTTTGTTTTCCTTAGTTTCTATTCCTGATGAGTTTAGTAAAAATAAGGCAAGGGAAAAATTAGGACTTAGTAATATAATACTCTCCATGGTATTCTTTAGAATGTGTTAAATGTTGTACCAGAGGAAGAGAGAGCACATGGAACTATTTCTAACAAGACTTACTATGTATACCTGCGACAAGGAGCAAGCGCTCTCATGGTTTTACTTTTTGTTGTTGTATTCCTTCTTGCTGAAGTAAGTACTGATTGCGCAATGCACATAGGGCTGAGTTGATAGCTATACCATAATGGTCCAAATTTCTTTCAAGGTAAAATTTTCAGAAATCTGTGAAATCAACGAAAATTTTCACCCTCGAAATAATTAGGCTAATATGGTACTAAAGCTTAGAGCCTTAAAATTGTAGTGATCAGCCTCTATCCTATGTGAGCTCTTGGTGATGTAATTATGTCGAATCAACTCGTTAAATATTTTCATAAAAAAATTTTCATAATACAAAAAATTTAGACCATGGAAATTTGGAGTTATACGGTATGAAGTTGTGAGATCAATCATGATGTGATGATGGCATCAATAATCGTTGTGTAGTAATATGTACCATGAATATTTGTGCTTTAGTCTAATAAATGAAATGTCAATTATCATCACTGCTGGTTTCTACAACATATTGTATCACTAAAGGATTTTATACAGAGTATGATTGTTCATAATAGTGATGACAATCATGAGACATTTGTTCCAAAATCATGATGTCTCAGAATCTCACCATCACTCAGCCCTAACTGTACAACAGCTTGTCATTATTGCGGAATATCTTCTCAATTTAGGCTAACATAGTAACAGCTGATTGGTGGCTGTCTAACTGGTAGGGACTGTTGTCTATACAGGAACTGCATAGGTGCAGCTAATCAGTTGAACAGCTAGAAATTGGCCCACGAGTATATGTAAATCTGAGATTTTAAACCACTTTTGCCTTGAAAATGTATTGCATGTGAATGATTAGTAATTAGATTGTATTTGAAATGACAGTAGAGTGACCAGTACCTTTCAGGATGGAAAAGAGGAAAGCAAAAAGCCGTTCAACCTGAAACAGCATGCTTGCAGTTCCTCTATTCAGTATTTTAGGCATTTGACATATTTTTACATATAGGACGAGTGGTGGAGAATCATGTGCTAGTGAGATGGCAAATTTGTCTATGAATGAGGATCCTTACGATTTGTCTACAAATCAGAGGATTGCCATATATGCAGGGATTGTTTCCAGTTCCATTTTCATCGTTTTTAGTAGAGCAATATTTAGTTTTCTTATCTGTCTTGCTGCATCACGTCACCTACACAACAAAATGTTCAAGGCTATCTTACGATCGCCAGTATTGTTCTTTGATACTAACCCAGTTGGTATGTACTTATATACGTATAATATTATATGTTTGTAAGGTTATGTGTACACATTTCTAAATACTAGGACGTGTGCTAAACAGGTTTTCTAAAGACATTGGGTTTATGGATGATATACTACCATTTCAATTTCTGGAGTTGTTCACTGTTAGTATCATTACAACTGTAATAATCTATTAGTGACTTGTGCACTACTTAGTTGCTGTTAAGATTCTTTGCCATCATGATAGTGGCCTGTGTGGCAAACTACTGGCTCTTCATTCCTGCTTCAATCATAGTTGGAGCCCAGCTTCTTTTTCGTTGGTTCTTTTTGCACACGTCGAGGCATGTCAAAAGACTAGAAGCACTTGGTAATGAAAATTTACTTAAATTTTCACTGATTCTCTCCCCTGCAGCTCGTAGTCCACTGTATTCTCACATCTCATCCACAATACAAGGCTTGTCTACAATCCGGTCATATAAAGAGGAAGAAAAGTTTTATCACAACTTTCATTCATATCAAGATGAGCACACTAAGGGATGGCACATATACATTGCCACCAATCGCTGGTTTGGCATGAGGATAGATCTAATTAGTGCCATCTTTCTTGCTTTTGTGGTTTTCAGTGCCATTCCTTTAGCCGATAGTGAGTACACATTAGAATATTGTATAACGGGCTAATCCGTGATTCACCAATTAAGCTAAAACCATCCAAATTTTACTTATAATTATTAGCATCCATTTGTCGAACTTTTCCTCTCATATCAGTGAATTTGCCAAACTTTTCTCTCACCAAACTTCCTCACTATACAGTATTGCTGTTTACTTTAGGGTTAGTTTTTAGTGAATTAACAAATTGAATACTCACAAAGTTTATGTTTGCGTAATCATTATTGTTTCTATAAATTAAAAAAGCTGTTAGTACATGTATGCAATCTTAAGGCACGTATTTAGTTGCACACAAACATGATAAATACGCATGGATATCAGTGGCTTCATGAGTTGTTTATCTTTAGGCCTAGATCCAGGCCTTGTGGGTCTCTCACTGGCCTATGCGGTTACACTGACAGGAATGTTTCAGTATTGTGTTCGTACTAGTGCTGAAGTGGAGAATCTGGTGAGGAAAATACCACCTTAGGCTATGAATTACATTATGTGTATGGTTATATGTTTAGTTGGTATCAGTTGAGAGAGTAATGGCATACGGTGAGCTAAAAAGTGAAGGAGAACTGGAAACTATTCCAAAGGACAAAGCTCCTTCTAGTGAATGGCCTGATAAGGGAGGGATTGAACTTCACAAAATGAAATTCAAATATGCATTAGAATATCCTTATGTGCTAAAGTCACTGTCTTTGACCGTCAAGCCTTGTGAAAAGGTTGGTCATGACTCACTTAGCAATGAATGAATTCAGATGTAATTCAACAGATTGGCATTGTGGGTAGGACTGGAGCTGGCAAGTCTTCTTTGTTGTCAGCATTGTTCAGATTAGCTGAACCTGAGGGAGTGTTTGAAATTGATGGAATACAAATAACCGACATAGGACTACATGACCTTCGTAAGAAGATATCCATTATTCCACAGGTGATGTGTTGTGTATACTGAAATGACATTTATAGTTACTGGTGTGTGTATATATATGATATACAGGACCCAGTACTGTTCAGTGGAACAGTCAGGTATAATTTGGACCCTTTTGATGAATACCAAGACCACCAAATGTGGGACGTATTAGAAGAGGTAAACATCTTACATAAAGATCACTATCAAGACCATTACAATACAGGTGCAACTAAAAGAAGTTATTGCAAACTTGGACAATGGGTTAGAAGCTGAAGTGTCAGAAGGTGGTTCTAACTTTAGTGTGGGCCAGCGACAATTGATGTGTCTAGCAAGAGCACTATTGAGGAGGAATAAGATTCTTGTGATTGATGAGGCAACTGCAAATGTTGACCTGATGTAAGTCAACATGTTATCAGAGGTGATAGTGAAATGTGTTAACAGAACGGATGGAATAATTCAGGAGATGATTCGTAATAAGTTCAACCATTGTACTATCCTTACTATTGCTCATCGACTGGAAACAATAATGGACTCTGATAGAGTATTGGTGTGTTAGGGTCACAGTTAGCAGCTGAATAGTTCAGTAACTATTTTCATTTTAGGTATTATCTTCTGGTAAAGTGAAAGAATTTGATACACCATATAATCTACTACAGAAACACCAATCAATATTTCATGTCATGGTAAGGAAAACTGGCCCTATTGAATCTGAAAAACTTAAAGAGATTGCTACAAATATGGAGCGACTAAGATTTGGTACTAGATTATAAAATCATCATTTAGATTATTTATTAAAGAACAAGATATTATTATTAGACAATAAATTGTAATAATAATTTTTACATGTAACAAATATAAATTCATTTTGATTGTCCTTATAAAGCTACTGTGAGGAAGGTAGACAAAATGTTGTTCGCAGTAACCATGTGTGATTTTTAATTAAATAGGCTATAGCGATAATATGTTTGGGAATAATAGCTAAGAATAATGCCGACAAATTAAAATAATGCAAACAACCAACCTAAAGCACAAAAATTACTTATGTAACCCCATAATCATATATTCCTAGTGTTAATAACATAACATCATCACCAACACAATCCCCTAGCTATATAGGGACCTGTGAGAAGACTTATCACCTGTTAATACAAGTCCTGGTCCTGTCACAGGGGCGGCTGAACTTACTCGAAGTTGTGGGGGTACAATAAGCTAGCAAGACGCATTTCTATTGTGAAAACTAAATTGCTATGAGCAATTCATAATTTTGTGGGGGTAAGTGTCCCCTTATTCTGCCACCTATATATGATACAGGGGGTTAATAGATTCATTGACCTAAATATGAACTATTGAATGCACTCAGACCATTAGTGATTTTTAACTCCAGGTATCATGCAAATGCTGCAGATGACTTCTCTTGTACGAAGTATATATTTAGCGGTCACCAGTTTAAGGTCCTATGGATAAACTGCCAGATGTTAGTATACAAATTGTTCCAGCAGTCATCAAGGTTGGTGCCCAGGCCTGCTTTGCTTCAGTTAGTGGCCAGGGTCGGTGCCCATGCTGGCTTTGCTATGGTTAGTGGCCAGAGTCGGCGTCCAGGCCAGCTTGGCCAGGGTCGGTGCCCAGGCAGCCTTTGCTATGGTTAGTGGCCAGGGTCGGTTAGGGTTAGGGTTCGAGTTGAGAAGTTGGGATTTGTATCAGAGTATTTCAATTGGATTTAGATGTGATGTGGTGTAGACCTAGTAGACTAGGTTAGCATCCTGGACTGTTAGTCTGAGGGACATGGGTTTGAATCCCACCCATAGGGCAAGTATGTGTAGCTACATATCAGTCAATGAGGAGGTGTGCATTGGGATTGGAAATTGTATATAGCACAATTTGAAGTTGTAGCTCATCTCATTTGAAAAGTTGCAGCATGCTTTGGAATATCTTTGTATCTAGTAAGTGGTACATCAGATAGCTACATATAGCTATAGCATAAATGGGAATACTTTATAACGTGATGAGTTAAACAAGCATGTTATGTTACCATTTCTCCTAGATAGAGAGTTGGAATTATACAAGCCAGCAAATTGTATTGATAATAGCATTGTAGAATGTCATTCTTAAAAATTAATGCTCGGTCAAGAAGTTCAAACTACAGAAGAGTTTATAGAGAGAAATGCTGATGGCTGGAACCTTTTGATCCAGGGGCATAGCCAGCAAGGTATTTAGCAGGCATACACTGCCTACTAATAATGCACCCAAAGGCTCAGCCTCCTTAGTCTTAGTGACAGAGCACAGCAAACATTTGGCACATGCTGGGGCATAGGGTTTATATCCAGTCTATCCAGATATATTCTGCTTTGATCTTTGAGGTATGAAAACTTGGTGAACCATGGCCAGCCACACATGCACTGTCAGTACAAGTTAGCAACAATATTTGTATCAGTGGACAATAATTATTATAGATTAAACCCAGCTGGCCACTTACTATAGCTTATCTCAGTTGTCTTCATAATTATATACATGTATCATATAAAGAGACAATATCATGATAAATACCATAAATTATAGGTATAAAAGAGTATAGAATTTGTCATTATGTTAAGTTTGAATGTATAAAATAAATAAGTTTACAATCTTGTGCCAAATTTTAATCTTTCTATTGTTGCAGCAATCTCCTTGAGTTTTTCTGATTCAATAGGACCAGTTTTCTTTACCATGCTATGAAACATAGACTGGTGTTTCCGTAGTAGATTATATGGTGTATCAAATTCTATCACTTTACCAGAAGATAATACCTAAAATGAAAATAGTTATTGAACTATTCAGCTGCTAACTGTGACCCTAACACACCAATACTCTATCAGAGTCCATTATTGTTTCCAGTCGATGAGCAATAGTAAGGATAGTACAATGGTTGAACTTGTTACGAATCATCTCCTGAATTATTCCATCCGTTCTGTTAACACATTTTCACTATCAACTCTGACAATATGTTGACTTACATCAGGTCAACATTTGCAGTTGCCTCATCAATCACAAGAATCTTATTCCTCCTCAGTAGTGCTCTTGCTAGACACATCAACTGTCGCTGGCCCACACTAAAGTTAGAACCACCTTCTGACACTGCAGCTTCTAACCCATTGTCCAAGTTTGCAACAACTTCTTTTAGTTGGACCTATGTATGTTCATGATGTCGCTATTGCATATAAGATTATTTCATAAAATATACCTCTTCTAATACATCCCATAGTTGATAGTTTTCATGTTCATTAAAAGGGTCCAAATTATACCTGACAGTTCCACTGAACAGTACTGGGTCCTGTATATCATACACACACCAGTAGCTATAAATGTCATTTCAGTATACACAACACATCACCTGTGGAATAATAGATATCTTCTTACGAAGGTCATGAAGTCCTATGTCGGTTATTTGCATTCCATCAATTTCAAACACTCCCTCGGGTTCAGCTAATCTGAACAATGCTGACAACAAAGAAGACTTGCCAGCTCCAGTCCTACCCACAATTCCAATCTGTCATAGTATATTTAAATTAGCAGGCTGGGGTACGCAATGACTAACCTTTTCACAAGATTCTGTTTTAAATGAGATTGATTTTAATACATATGGATGATTCACTGCATATTTAAATTTCATGTTATGAAGCTCAATCACTCCTTTGTCAGGCCATTCAACAGGAGGAGCTTTTTCCTGTGGAATAGTTTCCAATTCTCCCTCGCTTTCTAATTGTCCATAAGCCATCACTCTTTCCACTGATACCAGCTATGGAGGGTAACCCTTCATTAAGAGCCATTAAGTCAGCTTCTTACCAAATTCTCCACTTCAGCACTAACACGAACACAATATTGAAACATGCCTATCAGTGTAATAATATAGGCAAGAGAAAGACCTACAAGACTAGGATCAAGGCCTGCAAAATATATTACATCTATAATGATGTGGAATAAATACAAGATGCAATGTATTAATATATTAGTAAGGTAAATACGTATCAACCTATTAGACATTCGCATTACTTACTATCTGCTAAAGGAACAGCAGTCATCACTACAAAGGTTAGAAAGAGTGTACTGATGAGATCAATTCTCATGCCGAACCATCTGTTAATGGTAATGTACAGATACCATGCTTTAGTGTGCTCATTGACGTGGTAATGAAACTTATCAGAAAAGTTATCTTGCTCTTTATAAGATCTGATTGTTGATAGCCCTTGAATTGTTGAGGAGATATGAGAGTATAGTGGACTGCGAGCTGTAGGGAAAGAACCATTGTCTAGCTAACAGCTAACACTTAATTGTAAAGAAAATTACATAAATAGCAGAAGCCCCACAATTTCTTGTCTTCTAACTCTATACTATACACAAAGCATACTTGTGGAAATACGACAACTACTTATTCCCTATAAAAATGTCAGTTTACCAAGTGCTTCTAGTCTCTTAATGTGCCTTGAGGTGTGCAGGAAGAACCAACGAAACAGCAGCTGTATTCCAATGATGACTGAGGCAGGAATGAAGAGCCAGTAGTTTGCCACACATGCCACTACTACAATGGCCATAAACCTCAACAATAACTAAACAACAATAAAATATCACACTAGCTATACTTCTATCAGTTTTACTAACAGTAAATAACTCAACAAACTGAAAAGGCAGCAGATCATCCATAAATCCGATATCTTTTGAAAATCTATTTAGTACACGCCCTAATGGTGGTAGTACATAGCAATTCTGCATCTTAGCTATACAAGACAGTATCTCTAATAAATAATGATTGTCCTTTAAATGTATGTACCTGTACTATTACATATAAGCTATATGCTTAGTAAAGCTGCATTTAGCATTAAACATGAACAAAGAAAAGTTTTAAGATGAACCTCATTGTTCAATCGTATTTTAAAGAATCTATGAATAACTTTAATATTACTCTCTCTCTCTCTCCCTACTTAACAATATTCTGCAATTACACAGGATTTCAGACATTTCATGAAATATATTACATATTTACATCATAGGCTAGCTACGTATGTAGTGCCACACAGCTATTCGCCCTAAATTTCATTTTAATGTTTGGAAAAATTTTAAGAAATATCACATCAGTGCTTTTGGAAGATATGTTTTGTGGATATAAAATTGTTACTTGATGTACTTCTACTTATTGTCTTTTTTATGTCAGAATCTACAGCAAAACTTTAAAGAATGATATACATAAATGTATTTTAAGTTGCTGATGTATTGTGACGTCATTTAATTTTGGAAATTAATGGTTAGGAGGATCATTCTTTATGGCATACCTACTGGATTAGTATCAAAGAACAATATCGGTGCTTTTAAAATTGCCTTGAACATCTTATTATGCAAGTTACGAGCTGCAGCAAGACATATCAGAAAACTAAGTATCGCTCTGAAGAAAGCAAGCAACACAGAACTGGAAACAATTCCTCCATAGATGCCAATTCTCTGGTTGGTAGACAAATCATATGAATTATTGAGAGATGAGTTTCCTATGTCTGAAGCACACGACTCCCCTCCACTTGCCCTACACCCAATAACACTATAATGACACTTTCCATCACTATTCAGTCCTTACCAGTTAGACAACCACCAGTCAGCTGTAACAATATTAACCTACACAATAGTAAATACCTTAACTACAAAATCTATTTAATGTGACCGGACCTGAGAAAACCAGTCTTATCTACACAAAATATGCCTATGTATTCATATTATTATTATTATACCATCTTTTATTGTGTTTGTGCTATTCAAAATCTGTGAAATCCTTTACTAAATGCTGTGAATAGCTACTAGCCATGTTCAGACAATAAGATATGACATTTTGTAAGTCTCAAATTGGAGGCCAAATTTACTGGTTTTCTCAAGCTCAGAATGTGTTGCTTACATCAGTTAGAAGAAACACAAAAACAAAGAACAAAATCAAGAAGTTACTTGCTCCTTCCCGCAAGTATACGTAATAAGTTTTGTTAGAAATAGTTCCATGCGCTCTCTCTTCCTCTGGCACAACATTTAACACATTCTGTAGAGCAAACTGCAATACTTAAAAGCAGCGACAACACTTAGCTACCTCATTTTCATTTTTACTATCAAATTCATCAGGGATTGAAACTAAGGAAAACAAAGATGGTGTAGTGTATATTGACCCTTCATCAAACACAGGATCAAAATTGGAATCAGCATTGCTTTCAGAATGTCTTGATCTAACACGTCTTCTTGCCTCCTTCTCTATCGGTAACAGATGGATATGATCTGGACTCTTGATGTCTTGTCTATCTGCTTCTTCTACTACATCATCACTCTCCTCTATTACAATATCTGGTGGTACTAAATCTGGTGATTTTATACTATCCTCTATATCATCAAAAAGTTCTGTTGGGTCAACACCACTTGATGTTAACTCCTCGTAATTCCCATATCCTCGTACACATCCCTTCAAACAATAATATTAACACTACAAACAATTCTCTCACATAGTTACAAACCTCCTTTAGTACTAGAATGGAGTTAGCATGTTGAGCATATTGTAACTGATGGGTCACTAAGATCACTAACTTGTCAGCTAATACTCCACATATACACCTTATAATAATCATGACACTCATAACATTCATTATAACATTACAACATTCTATACCCATCAAACAGGTGTCTGCTCACTGCAGCATCTACTGCACTAAGAGGATCATCCAATAACATGATATCACTGTCCCTGTACACAGCCCTACACACAACACACATCAGTTGATCACTGCTTTACACTGTGTACAGTCTACACACACCTGGCAAGGTTTACTCTAGCCTTCTGACCACCACTAAGGTTTACTCCTCGTTCTCCTATTAAAGTGTCTTCACCAAATGGCATCTCTTCAATATCCTATACCTTTCAATATCATAAAAGAACAAATATATTTCATTGACCTTGACCAAACAACAACATTCCACTACTCTATCAAACCAAGCCTGGTCGAATGGTCGTCCAAATAAAATATTATCTTTTAGTGTTCCAGAAAATATCCATGGCTCTTGACTGGCATAAGATACAGTCCCCTCAATGTCTACTGATCCATCCAATGGTTGTAGTTCTCTCAGTAGACACTGCAGTAGTGATGACTACAGTAGTAATGTATAGTGGAAATGATGAGTTAGAGTAGTCAACTAGTGAACAACACACCTTTCCTGATCCCACTGGACCAACTACTGCCAGTAACCTGTTGGACTATATCATGTCATGTTATACACTGACTGTGTAAGGAGTTGAGTACTTTACCTGGTCTACAGTAAAATTGATATCTTCTAAAACAAACTTCTCTTTGTCCTGTAAATTAATGAGAAGTAAAAACTTAATAAAATAATACAATTTTCTTACATGTGTCCAAGATGCTGTTAAACCATTAACTTTGATTCCAGAAGCTCCTCCATTAGACAATGATCCATGTCCACTTTTATTGACCAACTCAAGTGTAGGAACCACATTAGGAAAATGCAGTCTACCGACTGGGTCACCATCTATACCAGTTATCGAATTACCACCAAGCTCTGGTAATAATAGTAGTTTCTGTAAAAGTGTAACTTTACTAATGTAACTCCCCTATCATGCAGGTGTAGTTAAACGCATGCCATGCACAGTAGCTGGATCATAAGATATTAGATAGTTGACTACTCCAAAGTGGGTTCCTAGCCTACTTAGTCTCCTAATCTGTAGTGTCCCGTGCCTATAGTTATGTATTCTGTTATGCCTACGTAGTCTCCTATAACTATCGTAGTCTCCTATAACTATCGTAGTCTCCTATAACTATGCCAGTTCCCACACCCATTGTAGCAGTTGACTAGCTTAACAATGTTATGATTTAGTTGGTAGACAAAGGAGACTAGAGGGACTATATAGGTAAAGGTTTAAGAGGCTAGGTAGACAAGGAGGCTAGGTAGGTGTAGGCATATAGAGTTATAGGAGACTATGTAGGTAGGCATATGCAACTAATATATGTATGCTAGTTTAGCTCTAGGCCACATACTTAATCTACGCACAGTAAAGTCACCATACAATAGTGTTTACACATGTACCATTGCATGGCAACACCTTGTCTGTTCACACTAAGGACCGAACCAGCTAGTAACAGCTTAATCTATTGACTAGTCAATTAAATTATGCACCAGTCTACCTGTTGCTTTCCTTGCATGATATGCTTAGGTATCAATGCAAGGAAACCCCACTTATCGAGTTGTAACATTTACCTATACTGTATAACACCTGCTACCACTGAAGCTTTAAGTAAGTGACTTGCCAGCTACTTCCAGCTGCAGTGGATTGGATATGCTGACATTGAATAATGGTACTTTGCCAGCAGTTAAATGTGAACCCGGGTGTCATTAATTCAGTCATCAGCATACAACATGGTAAATACAAGGGTTTCATATTTAATTAGTAATTCTTTAGTGATTTAGAGGATAAAGAGATTTAGGATAAAGATAAATCCTGTTAATGGCTTATCTAATCAACTTACCTCAATCCTTTTCAATGCAACTATCATCTCTGATGTGCCCAACATGAAGTAAACAAATAAATTAATAAAGTATAATCGAATAAAGGAGAATAATGAAATAACTGTGAACACCTTTCTTGCAGTTAAATCATTTCCAGATCCAGCATACGTGGAAAATGTCACAAAATTAAGAATGCTGAGACTTATATAGAAAAATGCTAAGTTACATGCTCGGATCATGCTGGCTAGTGTGATCACTTTGCTTTCCTTCCTATGGTAATGTGACATGACAGATTCTGATATCATCCACACAAGAAAAAGCACACAACTAACTTTCTTATCTTCTTGACATATTCATGGAATGCCCACTCCCAGGCATACATCTTGATCAATCTCATACCACTGATGATTTCATTCATCACTCTAACTCTCTTGTCTGTCACTCTAGCTGACTTCAACCTGATAATAGTTGTATAAAAATTGTCTCCCATTAAACTACGTATCTATTACAACACACACCTCCATTTAACGTAGAGACGAGCAAACATAAACTGGAGGAAAGGTTGAAGCACTATTATTGAAATTGCAACTAAACAACTTGGTCCTAGCTCCCTCCAAAGAAAGTAAGTTACCATTGGCAAAAATACTGGTACCATCCAACTTTCATGAATGAATAAGAAAGCCTACAAAATAAAAATTCTACTAAATAGCTAGCGATATACTACAGTTTTGAGTAGCTACAGAGTGAAAGTGGACACTGTGAGACCAGCTACTTTGTATTTAATTATTGTATAACCCTGGGTTATGAATTTGTATAGTCCACATGTACTCCATGGTAGTACATACCCTATCAAACCGTTGGACATCGTTAGAAGCTAGGTTAACAATATATCCAATGGAAAGCTGTCCAATTGTTGTACAGCTGAGCTTCAACACCTACACATGAAAATTGCATAATACCAGTTTGTTAGCACAAGTTTGTACTGCTTATGTACCTTGTGGTAAATGGCCCCTATGGTAATAATTCTTACTTGCATTCCAATATTCTGACCAATATAAAATGACCATACATGAAGAAATATTCCACAAATCGTTACTACAATCATTCCAGCAGCATACAGATAAGCATTTCTGGTGGCATCATCAATTTCTCTCTGTTTAGATGTGATGTTATCTAAATCATTGGCACTTCTCAACTCAGCCAGCTCATCTTCTAGAATATTCTTTGAACAAAAATAGTCTGACAGATATCCCACTAATAAGCTCAGGCCAATCAGAAAGCAGAACTAAAAGGACATGTACCATGAAAAGGGAAAATACTCTAATAGAACAACCAGCTATTGATTATGTCTACTATAAAACAAGTCGATGTTTTACCAAAAATTATATGAACTTTGAACTTAAGAAATTTAATGATCACAGATTTCGAGTATTAAATGTAATGCACCTATCAATGCATTGCCCCACCCCCCCCCCCCTCGGTGCTATAGTGGAGATTTGACATACCCTGATGTCAAATGCCCTGTAGTGGGGCAAACTGAGTGTGTCAAATCCCCCAATACAGCCTCACACAAGCCCCAGCTGTGACACAGGGATTTGACATGGCTACATATTTTAAAAGCTTTGTCTATCTATGCCTTTATCAAATGCCCACATAGTGGGGCAATAGTTTTGTGTCAATGCCCCCAGTAAAGCCCCACTTAGACCAGAGGGGGGGGGGGGGCAATATATTGATAGGTGCATAACAATAGTACATCTATATCAGTGACTGCACTATTAGAGAGTCACGATCAATTGTTAATATGAGGTCACCGTAAAGGGACACATAGCAATACATACACATTAAATATTTTAAGGGTTTTTGTTCACATGAATAGTTTCGGGGTGGACACATACGCTCACCAGCACAGAATGAACAAAAGCAACTTTAAGAAACCAAATGTGTGTCAGCCTTGGCCACACAAAATGGTATAACATATGACAATATCAGATACTGCTAACCACCTTAATCACAGTATTATTAGTACCGTACAGAGACTGGCAAACACTCTCTAATAGAACAGTCACCAAACTCATAATGTGACTATTATATTAGAGAGTATTACAAATCCGGGTCAGTCCAGAATCTTGATCCAGTGACTCATATGACCCGGATTTACTCAACCCGGTTATATCATGCATTCTTACTCTTATTCCAAAGAGGAATCCTTGCAATGGAAGTAGCTTCTTTATACAATGAAACAGAGCAAACCATAGGCGAGGCTTTAGACCCTTCCTGGTCCGTTCTGTCTCAAACATCCAGTATCTGTATAGTGGTAACATTTTCACATGCAATTATATTCTCAAGTTAAACCACATAGCTAGCCAAATATCATCACTACAAATGGCATGGCTTTATATATAGACATCATGAATTTAGTTATAACACTACAATAGCTAGTAATTGTGGGAGTTATAATCAGTATAATATTCTCATTCATTTTATTGGATAGGGATCAAAGTATCATACTGTGGAAAGTGCACATCCAAACTGTAACATAATATTCATGACGGACTGGCCTCAGGCCCTCTGCCCAACCTTTTGAAGCGTTCTTGAAGCATTTGAGATCTGGATTCCTCTGGAGTGGCGTAGAGGTCCTTGTGCTTTAGCTCATTCCTGAATCCTTTCCACATCAAAGGGTTCAACCAGCTAACAAACAGTATGCATAGGGTCATTTATATACATGGGGTTACGCCCACGACCTACTCATGCAGTAAAACTCACTGGAAAACAAAGCACGATGGCCAGCTGGCTTTTTTCCTGGGGTTTTCTGCGGGAGATTCGTATTTTAACTTCATCTAATACCGTTGATTCCCCCAAAGCAACAAGGATTTCATCCATAGAAGTGAGTATACTCGGCGCTTAATAACAAAGTGCGCGAACTATTCTATGAGTACCGGCGCTAATCGCGATATGATAACTCCCAACAAAATAACGCGTTTTGAAGAAATAGAAGCGAAGGCTAAAACAGCTAAAATATGCAACAAAGTTAACGAAGCCATTTACATTGCTGCGAACGAACCTTCCTTAGGGATGTACCGTGTACAGGAGCACGTGAGATTCAGCATACCTAAACTGGCCCGTTGTCAAAGGGAATTTCAGAATATTCAATCAAAAGTTGAAGGAGCTAGGTATGATTTGGAGTATGATACAGAAACATTGAAGAAAATGGGGTCCTTGACACAATTCACATCAATACGTAACAAAATTAGGAAAGCCATCGAAATAAGGCAAAGCTGGGAAAAGAAAGAATACCAAAAGAAGCTCTCTGCCCCAGAAGTAGGTAGTATACCAGTGAACGCATCAAAAGGGAGTTATCTTGCTCATGTAATGACAACTTCAGGACAACCTGTAACAATTGTAGAACACAATGTTGCAAAATCTACTGTCGCTGATCAAAAAGATGACAGAGAGAAGGTTGAAACAACTTCAGAAACACCAGATACAGTGTCAGGAGTAGGTGCAGCTGCTGCACCAGAAGCAAAAGTCAGCTACACACTTCCAAGACTAGACCCTAAAACAATGCCCTTTCCTCCTAGCAATAAGTCTGATTCACCAGATTTTGTACCTAAATCATTTGATGTTTGAAACTTGTATGCCTAGGGTGGGCACTAATTCGAAAATTTACACGTGATGTGAGGAGATGCTGAAGTTATTTCGTGGTGCATTAATGGGAGCTAGGCGGGACCCCATGACAAGCAAACGTGGAAACAAAGATTTTTATAAAGGTTATAAAAAGCGCGCGTATTAAGAACAGCAGTTCAGCACCACGTGGGTGCCTTCCGCGAGCTAATGTACAATGGTTAGGGGCCATCCACAAATTTCTGCCTTTATGCAAATGTACTGCAAATAGCACGCTGCGGGGGGTAAATTTGTAGGTGTGCTTGAAAACTGCTGGTCACGTGACATCAATAGTTTTGTACACTGGTTAGCTCAGTGTTTCCATGCTTTTAGACCCTGGATCCCAGCTGTGTGGCTACTTTGGCACTTGCCTAGATTGCAAAGATGCCTGGGGTTCAAGTCACCACTGGTAATAGTTTAGGTTGATGATTGAATATGACTCCTTGTATGATAGGTCTTCCTCACAGGTCCCTAGTGGATAGTATAGAGAGAGAGAGATTTCACACACATTGCCTAACTTTAAAAATTTTTGCATTTACAAGTATACGGTGCTATTACTCTACAGGGAGAGGGGCAAGACCAACTGGGGTTCCTACAAAAAGTGGTAAGATGGATGATTTGGTTACTGTATGCATATAATTTCTTTATATTTGCAGGAGGTTATTTGATATTACAAAACCGAATTCCGCATATCGTTGTACCAGATTTGACTGATTTCCAGGTACCAAAAATATTAAATTTAAATTTCATTAAACGAACCAATGGATGGTTGAAGTAATGTGGCATACATAATTGTTATGATTGTGTCCTGTTGCAAATTTATACCAGTTCAGTTGTAGCTTCCCTCCCTTTTCTCATTATGTAGCAAAGAGTTAAGTATACAATGAATGCAGAAAACATTCTGGATCCCAGCTGTGTGGCTCCCTTGGTTCTCGGCTCTTGCCTAGATTGTGTGATGATGCCTGGGTCAAGTCACCACTGGTCTGGGATTTTTTCTTCATTCAATCATTACTCCCTGTCCACACATAGGCTTATATAGCCTCACCATAATATGCAATGCAGGATAGTTTATGCATACAAAATTTAAAGGGATGTAAATGTCATGAATTAAATTGTAAAAGTCAGTAACTGATTTACTGCAAGGGAAGAAAATTATGCGAGAGTGATATTATATGCTTGTGGAAGCTGTGTAGTTGTTAAGTAACAACAAAAGTGTGAACAAGACTGACATCAAGTAACCTGACCGTTTTATTAGAGTAATAAAATTGTTTGACCTTGTGTAACAACCAGTATCCACCATCTGTAAGTATACTAATTCAAAAAAATTAAAGCCCCACAAAACTGAAACTCACAAAATTAAAACTTCATATTGTATACCAAACATTGCATAGCTGGAAATTTTGAGGGAAAATATTTTTGAGGTTATCTCTCCTCAAAAGGTAAATTTTGTAAAATCCATGAAAACAGCAAAATTTATTGTCCTTGAAAATTTCTTGATATATACAATAACAAAAGTTCATATTGTCTTCTTGTAAGAAGCATAATGGATTTAAATACGATTAGCCTCTGAAGACTGGTAATTATACAAAGGTTGCAAAGTATAAACAAATGAGTGACAATGTGTAACTGATTGTATGTAGGAAGGATGACTTATAAATGTATTAATGTTATCATTGCTTGTGGCAGCTCAAGCCGTATGTATCTTTGAAAGCACCAAAGGTGGACACAAAGCCACTTACTGGAGAGGATCTGCTTAAAATGGTCGAAGACTCCACCACCGAAGTAACCACGATTCCATCGTGACAGATAAAAACATCAACTCTCACATGCACACATTTGCATCATAACTAAGTACATATGTAACCATGGTGATATTGGGTGTATGTATGACGCAGTGATGAGATACAATATTGAAGATTTACACTATCACTTTAATGATCTCGCTGAAACTCAACAATTTGCATTTGCTTGATCAACACTTTGTTTTAACCCCAATGACATCAAAAGCATATTATCCCACGATCCACTCATCACACTTGCGATGCACAAAAATGACACGTTCATTATTAGCTGCTTTATAACTGTATCTCATTTTGAGTGCTGAAGCATTGTACAAAATGTCGTCTCCTAGTCGGCAGCTGTTAAGGCCACGACCACCTCTACTGAGCAAAGCTACAAAGTTGTTTCATCCCAGTGTTGTCAATAGTAATTCTGTAGTACCAATGAAAAACAGTGAAAGTAAGCGCATGTGTGTACAATTCAACAGGTTTAATAAATACTTTGAGCAGTCTCTGTGGAGTCTATTAACCAGTTTCTTCATGACAATCCAAGCTTCTTGGAGAATTTTGTGGTCAATGAAGTAGCATCAGATACCCTAGAGAAGTGGTGTATCTTAAAGAAGGAACACCAGTGTTGTCAGAAGGTTAGTTGGTAGTAAATTTTTGTATTTTAATGCGCAAGAGAATACATAATGTTAGACAAAGGATGATGAAAGCACAGCTAGGGAAGAACACAGTAGTAATAGTTTTCCTTCTACGTACGAGTTATTTGGCTTGCTGAGCAAAAAAGTGGTGGATGGTAAGATAAAGGTGATAAGTTTAGCTATTGTGGTCACCATGGATACATCTCTCTGCAGCAATAGAAGCTGACAATTTCACTTTGTATGTTCGAGATCCCACACAAGATAATGTAAGTACAGTATGAGCCTTAAGCCAACAGTTGTGTGCTTGTACAGAAGAAGCCCAGTCGTAATCTAATCAAATGATACAGACTTGTTTTCACTTGTTGCAATTGTATGGCAGCAGCTGGTAATCGTTTGTAGTATGACAAAAAGATCCTGCCTGTGAGAATTTTGTTACAAATTATGGGCTGCCCAATTATTTGTGGTTTCTTAGCTATAGTAGTGGTGATGAACAGTCTCTCTGTCTGTCTATCCAAGACTTGAAACAAAATTAACCAGCTCAACAAAATTACCTACCTTGATAAGGAAGAATTATTATGGTATCCTATTTAAGGGAAGTTCTTGTAGACATAGACGATGGAACTTGGGGGACCATGGCCCCTCTTAAATTTTAATACTCTCCATAGGAATTCAATTTTTGCAATAGAAAACAGTCTAGTTAAATGGCCCCCACAACTTTCAATAGCCTTGGATACTGAAACTTGCTAATGATCCTTGAGTTCAATCTCTATACTTCATTGATCTCTAATTTGCTTTTTTGATTCCTGTTCTCTTTCTTAAATCAAATAGTTTCATATAATCTAGAAACTCACTATAAATTGTCGAGTTTACTATGTCTTTGGTATGGCACAGATTCTTCTTCAGTACATGTCACTGGTTGCTGGTAACTTGCCAGGAAGGGTGGTGATCATGGAAGGGCTCACCGTGCAGGGTCACGCAGCAGCCATCAAAGAGCCAATACTTTACAACACTGTAATAAAGGATGGCAGGTTTCCCGCTGGGCTGGGCGAGGCAACTTCCACGGCCCAGTTGGTGCTTTGCCTTCCTCTGCTAAAGGAAGGTCATTTGTTTGGAGTTGTCGTGTTCAGCAGAACGCCGTATTCCACACCTTTTAGTAAGGAAGAAGAAAAGGTTAAACTTGCTTTGTTGGTTCGTGTTTGTGGATGAATCATTACAGACTTGCAAGGAATGGTTTGATCTGTACATTTCAAATTTGTGCCCAGTTATTAATCCAGTAAGTGTTTATATTTATGATGTAGCAGTAAAATGAAAGCTTTGTTGAATTGTTCAGGTGAATAAAGCAGAGAAAGGGAGTGATAATTTTCTGACTGCAATCTTGTAAGAAGTTGTATGTATATATGAGCATACACAGTGTACACACACACACACACACACACACACACACACACACACACACACACACACACACACACACACACACACACACACACACACACACACACACACACACACACACACACACACACACACACACACTATAACTCTAATTCTCTCTTATTTAGGACACTGTTCAAGCAACTACTTTCCACGTCTTCAGATCCACATGTTTTACTGAAAGACATTGTCGTAAGCATAAATTGTTTTATCTCCATTAAATTCGACATCACAACTACGTAATACAGGTTACATTGTACAAACAGATCGGAGCAAGGGGAGGATCACTGTTTCTTGTAGATTTTATCACTAGAGAACTTTATGCAAAAGTCTTTGAACCTTCAATAGACAACATGACACAAATTTCAGCTAACAAGCTTGTGTTGATGAAAGACATGAAGGCACCACCAAAGTAAAATTTGTCAGTATGCTTGAACCTTGTTAAGTGTGCATTATTTGGATAAAGGGAAATACGGTTGCCCCTAGGAACCGGTACTGTCAGTCAGTGTTATCAACAGAACAAGATTATGAATGTTGTGAATTACCAACGCAATTCTACTTTCTGCGAGTAAAACAAGAATTATGTCTGTAGATTGTGTATTTTTTGTGGTTTGTCTCCTCTCTTTCAGCACGGTCAACACGTTAATGGGGCACACCGCTCAGACTACACTCGGTATCCCTATTTCCATAAAAGACAAGTTAGCCGTTTTGCTGATGAAATTTGTACTATATTATCATCTATAGAGTTATTGGCGTTTTGGAGATTGTCAACAAAATTGATGGCACATTTGACCCAAAAGGTTTTTTATTCCATCACATTCACTATAATTATTATAATGCTGGAGGGATGAAATTTTTGCGATCTTGTTTGAGTTTGCCAAATTTCTCCCACTTAATAGTATAGCAACGAAACAAACAAGTGCTTGGACACATTATTAATGATTATTTGTCAGTTTTAACATCAGAAATATGCCAAGCTGTATTATATTTTGGCTTGGACACTTGGCAGATCAAAATGAGATTTATACAGATAACTGATACCAGAAGTGCTTGGGGAATGTTAGATGTCCCAACACTTGCCAACCAAAACTTTATCCCATCTACATTTTGTGTTGTACTGCCGTTTACCATGTGTACAACCTGTACGTATGTATGTGTGCAACCTGTATATACAGATACTGTATATATATTGGTCTAGATGAGATGATGGGGGAAATGGTGGCTGTAATCTGTGGTGTTGTAATCAACTATGTTCAACAAGAGGAGACCAACAAGGTGCTCAGTACTGCACAGGTTGGATCCTTTAATATTCAAATATTTCTACACTACAGGTACTGAAGAGACTCCTGTCCCACCACAGGCAGTGTACCAGTGGTGAAGTTCAGCTGTTGAAGGAAGTTGGTTTGCAGGATATTTCGGAGTATCAAATTGGAGAGTATGTATTGGCTGTTGTGGATTGGTAACATAAAAACATCCTGTAGGTTTGAATTTGATTGTACTTGTGTTCCTGAGGAAATTAAACCACAAATTTTTATAACTATGCTTCAGAATTTATCGCCAACTTACAGGTGATCATTAAATGGATTTTTGCATATGATGACACAGGTACTTCTCAGCTTTAATGAAGACCACTTGATGCATTTTATTTTATCCGTACGTCGTGGATACCATGACATTCCATATCATAATTGGAACCACGCTCTGTTCGTGGCACATACGATTTATGCAATCATTAAACACTCCAATGAAGTATTTACAGAACTGGAGGTATGAATATAAAATACTGTTGGTTTACTGCATGCTGTTTGCTTTTTCCATGAAGGCCGTTTCTCTGCTTGTCGCTGGCATTTGCCATGACTTGGAACATCCTGGCAAGAATAATACATTCATGGTGCAGAGCGGCGATCCCATAGCCATCCTGTACTCTTCCAGTCCTCTGGAGAAGCACCACTTCAACCAAGCTTGCCTCATCTTACAAGACAAGCAAAATGACATATTCTCAAATTTAGAATCTGAAAAACCCAAGGCACGCAAGTGAAAGGTTGGTTGGATTTTGAAAATGTACATTCATTTGTAGATTTATGAGATAATGGAGGAAGCCATATTGTCTACAGACATTGCAGTGTACTGTAAAAACAGTGACCAGTTGAAACAGCTCATGGCAGATGGTAACTATGATATCAAACAATCGTATCACAGGTGTGCATGGTGATAATAAACATGCACACATCATGTTTCTTGTTGTCATGGAAACAGGATGCTGGTGAGAGCAGTGTTGATGTCCTCTAGTGACCTGTCAGCTAATGCATTGCCATGGGATAACCACTACAACAAAGTTCTGTCTTTGTTTGAAGAGTTCTATAAACAGGTCTCAGTGAATATTATAAGCCTAACAAAACAATACACTGTGGTCATATAGGGTGATAAAGAAAAGGAGACAGGTCGTGTACCACTCTCAATAATGGATAGGACCAAATGCCAAGAGGTTCCTAAAATAGAGGTTGCTGAATAGTATAAATCATTTGTGTACTTAGTTACAAGACATCGATTTTTAGGTATTCTTCCTTAGCAACATATGTATTCCTTGTTGTGATGCATTAGCCAAAGCGATTCCTGGATCTCTCCCACTCTTGAAGGGAACACAGTAAGTGAATAAACTGATACTACAAACTATCAATGGTTTCTGTTGACAGAGAGAACATAAGCCAATGGCAGAAGATATCATTTAAATAATGCATCATTGTTATTATAATAAGTGAGACATGTACACACACACACACACACACACATATACATACATACACAAGATAGAAGTTATAGCTACTTAGCTACAATACAAAATGGATAAGTAAGAAAATACAAAAACTTGTATCTAGACCACAACACAAATTACAACACACATTGTAGAACACAGATTGAGATAGATGTATGTAGCAGTGATCAGTATGTATAATGCTTCAGTAGTGTTGTCCTAGCGATTGCTGTTCGTCTATCCTACCATTGTAATGCGCCGGTCTATACCCTGTGCCTCTACTGTGGTATGACTACAGGGTGTGATAGAAACATTAAATTTCACTGCAAATAAATATGTACTATAGCTGCGTAGCTATATATACAAAGCATGAAATAACAATCTGACATTGTCTGAGCAATTTTGGTGCTGACCTTACAAATCCCAGTTTGATCTGACAAACGTCTGAGCCAAAATTGCTGCAGTACATATTTTTACTAATGTCAGATCATTTTTGGCAAATGTCAGAACAAATTTTATCTTGTGCTGACATTTGTCCAAACACTTTTCAGTCCTTATTATTTCATGCTCTATATAGTTACACTAAAAATACTAATTTTTTTCTATTAACCGAATTCTCCTAACTCGTTGTTTTAAGGGTTTTACAAATTTTGTGAGATTCACAATTATAACTTGTATACGTAGCTGTAACCTAACCCCTTCATTTGACATGATTCCAAGTAAGAATGCACTTGAAAGGAATATAGTAATTATTATAAAATAAACATTAATTTATGGGCAGTATACAGTAAAAGGTATGCAATTAAAAGAGATCGTGTTAAACTTTTGAACTTGTGTATGTAACTGCAAGATGATCACTAAAAGGAATGCATAACGGAGACACTGGCATGGCATATGCATGCGGAAGTATGTAATCACAATTGACCAATGATTAAGTTATTTGCTCACACATTGCTATAGACTTACCGATGGGCTTCGTATCGGCGTGGTTGCACCTGATGCAAAACTACCAGTGTAACTACTAGTGGAGGGGTTTCTGGTACTATAAAAGTAAAAATCTGATGACACTAATACCATGTATGTGGCTTGTCTGCCTCAAAATTTATTTAATAACTATCGTAAAGACAAAAGTTTAGTGTCTCTTAAGTTTGGTAGCTAAGAAATCAATTTTGTCAATCTTTGATAGATTTCTTACTGACATAAGGAAATTAAAGTTTTAAAGTATCAATTTATCATATTAACTTCAATCCTGCCAAACTTTCGTCATTTATGATACTTGAAGGATTAATATGGTAATAGTTCACTTTCACAGGTTTACTATTCATACACTTCACTTACTGATGACTTAAAGGTGCCTGTGAGCTGGTGTTTGTGACTGGTGGTAACTCTGAATCTTTAGACGTGTACCTCTTCTTGCAGGCGCAGTAGATGCCAATACTCATCATGACCACAACAGCCAGTAATGGTAGTAGCACTATTAGCACAATGACCCAGGCCTCCAGTCTACCAGAATCAGCCTCCTCACTAAGACTCTCTATTAATGTAACAAACACCATATTATTATGTCAAGTACTATTAACTCAAGCTGTTGGTTTTTCCATATCATAAAAACCAGGCTTAGAACTGAAAATACAGTTGTTAAAACTGACAATAGATATAAAAGAAGACATGCAAATCAGGTTATAATCATGCGGTAGCTTCATTACAGCCCACTTGAGCATAGTGGCTTTTAAATGGAGAAGCCTGACATAAATGAAAATCTAATATATTATATATAATAGAGTGTTAGATCAGTGATTGTGGCTATTATTGAAACTACTTTCCATGTATGAGAAAAGGTATGCACGTGTAGGGAGTGTAGGGAAGGAAACACAACCAAAATTGAATGATTTATTGAGTGGCAGACAACACAGATCATAACATATCATCGTACACCTATATATAGTCTACCAGTATGTTTAGGACTGACATACTCACCTACATTGGTCACATTATAAACAAGACAGTTTTGAGAAGGAAACGTCGTAACAGGCATAGGTGCCTGTGTTAAAACATCCAGCTCACTAGAAACATTATCACAGTTCAGAATTGCTATCACCATAATTTCATATCTTGTGCTTGGTTTGAGGTTGGTAACACAATGTTGTCTATAGCTGGCATTGATGAGTTCTGAGGTGAATGCTGCTTTAGACTGTTCCGCAACAATAAGCATAACATTTCTACTGGAGTACACTGAATCGGAGAGGTCCCAAGAGACATTAACAGTGGTTCCATGTGGTTGATATTGAGCTGTGATTTTGGGTACTGTGAAATATAAAAATAAACCAGCTAGTTAGTAAAATATTGCTTAATGAATTATTTGTGCCTATTGCATAATTTGCATGGTTACAAAACAAAATCTTCTGTGTCATGGAAGTCCTTAGCTCTCGTTAGCCCTTGCTGTAAGTAATCTGACATTAACATTTATACCTTAGTTAAAAAAGTGATATTGTTATGTTATAGGAGATAGGGAGACCGAGCGCCAACGTGTGCACTGCGGTCTCATCTCCAGTTGTCTCAAAATATCAGTTGTTTTACCAAGGTATAAGTGTTAACAGTTTGCTTAATGTTTACAGCAAGAGCTAAGCACTTCCATGACATAGACGATGTATATATATATATAATGTATGGACGCTTGACTTATTTATATTAGCATTAGACACTCTCCTAATAATTATTATACACTCTTGTTACTAAGTAATTAAATTTTAAATTGCAACTAATGGAGCGTATGTGAGTTTTCAAAGAATTAATACAACTTTGATGAAGCTTGACTGACCCCCCTGGCAAGATACCATTTTATTCTTTTGTGCCATTTTTGTGTGTGAAAATAAACAGATTTCTAAATTGAATATAATAATAGCTGTGTGAACTATGTAGCTATTTGGCCAATAAAAATTATTAGGCTGACTGCTGAAAAAGCTGTTTTTAATTGGCAGTTTATGAATTTAATTTGTCAATGGTCATTCCCGTTTGTGAAATTATCAGATTAAAGTCAATGGCAACTAAATCATGTTAACAGTATACGTAGTTGTTAGCCATCATGTAGGGTTGGGAAATGTTTGACAAGAGGCAATGCAATATTATTGCAGTGATATTACAGTGCTCAGTGCAACATCATGCAACATGTGTACCATCAGTAACATCAATATTATGAAAGTTTATAAGTAAGTATCAGGTGATAATGTATCATAATTTTTTTATTATTTGAGCCTCAGGCTTAGAGCAATATGTGGCGATATAATTTTGATCTGCAAATTGCACATATCCGAATCGTTGTATATCCATTAATGTAATGTATTTATGTATGTATACGTATATGTATCTATGTAGGTATGTCCGTATGCACATTCTTACACATGTTTATATGTGTACATAATATTACATATGATATGTGTGTGTGTTTAATTGATATGGAACATGGATCAAATCTTACGCATAAAACAGAAGACACCGCTCCTGTAACTGCTTATGCTACCATTGCCCCCATCATTAATAGCTTGTACAGCAAACATGTACTCAACATTTTCAGATAGATCAATGATATTCACTCCAGTCTTTGCACCATTAACTTTCATCATACGATTATAATCGTTTGGTCCTCTGATGTATACAATATAACAATCCACAACTGAGTCTTTGGGAGCCTGCAGTCAAACATAATATTCATTGTGTATCCTCACAGAAACATCTTACCTGCCATGTTAACACAAATGTGCCGGGGTTTAGTGTTGAATCAACTTTAAATGACAACACGTCTCCGGGAACTGGATAAGGTAATCAAAAATGTAATGTGACAAGGTTGGTTAGTAACTATAGAATTACAATGCAGCAGTACTCCCATACACAGGATAAAACTGGTATTCAAATTTTTACGCATTCATCTGCTAGATATTACATCACTGAACAGCAAAACAAAAATGGATACCACGATAGTTATTTTGAGGTGTCATGGACAATTACACAAATTTCATGCATATTAGTTCATAAAACATATTAATTTTAAATATTTGTATGTATTATGGTACACTATTAAGGGTATAACATGAACAACACAGAAGCAAAAGCATTTAGTATGTAGCTATGTACATACCTGATATGCGAGTACGAGTTATTAATGGAGTGGGCAAGCTCCGGATTGAATTGTTTAAAGCGGTGATCCTCAGTATGTAACTTGTATTTGGCCGTAGATTGTCCAGTTTGAATCTAGTTTCACCGTTCTGAAGATTTGTCATGTTCCATGATTGATTAGAATTTTCAACACGATACCATAAGTCATGGGTCACTAGATCCAGAGATGGAGAATCCCATTGTACTGTTATTGAACTTGGAGTGCGTTCTATAGCATTAAAACCTGATGGTGGTGGAGGTGCCCCTATATGGATATAAAATTCTGATTAAGTCACATGATTTCACCTATGAATATCTGCTAACTATATTTGAAACACAACACTAGGACAAATACACTTTGTGTCTTCCTTTATAGCATATGGTCAGGACTAAAATGAGGTTCAATAATGTAAAACACATCTACACACATGGCTCGAACAAAATAGCCAGCAAATAAAGTCAACCCAAACTCCATTGAGCCTGGATTCTCTTTATAGTCTGGTACTTATCAGGAACGAGCACATGGCAACACCGGCAAATAAAGTCAACCCAAACTCCATTGAGCCTTAACTTCTGGATTCTCTTTATAGTCTGGTACTTATCAGGAACGAGCACATGGCAACACCGGCAAATAAAGTCAACCCAAACTCCATTGAGCCTTAACTTCTGGATTCTCTTTATAGTCTGGTACTTATCAGGAACGAGCACATGGCAACACCGGCAAATAAAGTCAACCCAAACTCCATTGAGCCTTAACTTCTGGATTCTCTTTATAGTCTGGTACTTATCAGGAACGAGCACATGGCAACACCAATTATTGTGTTTCTATTGTCTCAGCCTCACATGTAGTAACACAGGTGGTATTAGATGAAAGCAGATGTACTACAACATGATTTAACACATGTATGGGCACAGTGCACCCATAGTAGCATCAATGGAGCCACATGAAGAGGCAGTATAAACATTGCATGACAATTGAAGACATACATCAGCATACTCCCCAACATGTAAAGGTTTGATTATGAAGTGTTACAGAAAAGGTATACCCTTCAAGATAGGCAGCCACAACCCAATAAAGATACGTATGCATTGACACTGAATTGAATTGGCAGTTACATATACATACCGTGTTCAGTAAATTCAAGACATTGCATCATGGTTCCAATCGCATTTGTTGCTGCACAGCAAAACTTGCTTGCACCATTGATCTGTTCACTGGTAAACATGAAAGTACTGTTGGTGATGACACTGAACATATTAGATGTATCGTTCATCACAGTAAATTCATTCAGTGGTATATTTTTGTTGGCAGTTTGCTGTTCCCAATGTATGCTGGATCCAGGATAGCTCATGACAGAACAAGTTACAATAACAGTGGTACCCACAGGAACCTCCTTACTATCGAGATTTCTTGTCATGGTGATTATTGGTAAAGCTGCATTTTAAAAAGAAAACAGTTACATATTAATATTGCTAGCTATACAGTTAGAAAAAGTGACTTACATCTAATGAAAATGTCATAAGTTTGTGAGTCAGTGTTGGCACAGTTAGTTGCTTGTACACGATACCTTCCAGCTGTTGCATACTGTGCGTTTGTGACTTGTAGGCCCGACATTGTCACCGTCACACCTGTTAGCTCTGACGTGAAGTTAGCACTGTCTTTTAACCAGGTCACATCAGGGAGTGGTGTTCCAGTAACATTAATATTTAATGTAAATGTTTCATTTTGATTACGCGTCATACTAAAACCACTTGGAGTAATCTCTGGATTGACTGTATGTATAGAATGTATAGTTAGCTAATAGCTACATAATTATAATAATCTTACTGGCTATCGTTATTGATCCATTTATTTGACCAGATGCAGCCCCAACAACAATACATGTGTAGTCCCCACCAGTGGCATGTGTTGTCTGATTGAAGTACAGTGAAGAATTGCTCAGCGTAACACAATTACACTCTGCAGGCGACAAGGCTGTGGTGGTGTTACCTCCATATGCCCATCTGATAAAGGCACGTGATATGTTTGTTTGACAGTCCAGCCTAGCCGGGAAGCCAAGTTTAGCAATGATACTTTTAGGTTTAACTGAAAAGACTAGAAAGAAAATTAAAGCGGTTAAAAGTATGTGAATGGTGGTCAGTGACGTGCTCTAGTACTAGCTATATACTTAAATATGTTTACACAGTTGTGACAACATACTAACTAGACGCGATAAAACTCACCGTTTTGTTGCGACCGGCCGTATAACGATAACGAGATGATTAATAGCAAAACAAGATTCGCTGTCATGATCGTCTGCAACTTTAAGTGACTCGATAGGAAGACTCGGTTGACAGAAGAAACAGTAGTAGTTTATTCTACCCACAAGAATAACAAAATCGTGAAACTGATGACACCAGTGACGATGACAGAATGTGTAGTTAATCTGGCTTGCTATGATAAATTATACTAACATACACTTGCGGGACTTCATTCACGAGACACCAGTTACTCAGCTGCTCAAACTCATTGGCCGACGAGTTGGCCGAGCTTGCGGACACGCCACGTCCGAACAAACCAGTTTGGTCACTATTAGCATTAGCCATGCAATGACTACTAATTGCAGTGCAGGCTGGTTTTTCTGTCTTTATTGAGGTCGGACGCTGCGAGACTATAGTAAGGCAGGATATCACGTCGACGTCAGTACAGTCGACTTGCTGTCCGTGTAACTTGAGCCTTGAGCTATCAGCAGGGTTGATTGGCTTGATAAATTAACGCAAGTCACAAAACATCCTAATAGAACGCACACATCCTATTTCCTGTGTGGCGCTTGGATGTTGGAAATTATAAAAAATGTGGGCGCTTACTGTACTCTCCAGTTGGTTACGCATGCGCCTCAAGAGTAGTGCTGACCTCGTAAACAAAGTGTATTTTGCCCGTCTCATAAAGCCCCGCCTCTTTTCCTGTTGCGACAATGTCACAATACATACTTGGTACAACACACAGATACACTCATTACCACACTAGCACACAATAATAACAAAAAGAGTACAAAAGCAAATAGTACAAAAGGGTTAAAATAATAAATAAAAACAATACATGTGAAATTATTTTACTTAGTAAATAAACGTTTCTCAGTTTTTGTCGATTATTATATAGTCTCGTCCTATGTCAGTCTCCCGCTGTTATACTTGAGTGACCGCCGATTGTTCATCTGCCACGCGGGGAACATGCGACTGCCAAAATGGTCTGCCATTTGATGACTGAGAAAAACAAACAAGCACGCATTATCATAATTATGTACCACAATATTCATGCATACACAAGTAACTGTTTTTATACCCTCAAGCAGTTAAACAAACTCGGCAGGAAGGCAGTAAATAATTGAGGTCAGAATTAGTCACAAAAATTATGGTGCCTCGTGTTGCTATGACAACCGATGGACCACATCAATACAAATCATCACAACACCACTTCACACACAACCACAACAAGTCACTAAGACTGACAACAACACCATCGGTCTCGATTATGTAAACAACTCAACAAAATATTTGGATTGATTCAACAGAATAACAAGTAATGATCTTATTCAAATGAAATTTCCAGCCTTTGCATGCCAAGCAGGTGAAGATAAACAACAATTGCGCTGATATAGTTTTCACAAAACAACTCTACTGGATAGCATTATCTTACCACAGCACTTCTGGTTGGTGAATTACTGCCAGATCTGTAATCACTGGTGCTTCCGTTAGGGTAACTACTTGCTGAATTGTTTCTTGGGCTTAAAGGCCTGCAATATGATGAGCACAGTAGTAAAATTAACTTCAACATCTTAAGATGTTGTATCTACTATATCACCAGCGGCTGTAATTATTGTACAAGGTAAGAATCAAAATGGAAGGCATGTAAAATAAAATACCCAGACATCATACGGTTCTACTGGTAAAATACTTTGATTGGTCAAGTCAATTTCTATAACATGTGAAGCCAAAAGCCTTGCCATGGGTTATCATCCCCAGTAGAACAGACATCCCAACAGTCTAATTCACCCCATTAGAATTGTGAATGGATTAGTAATGTGAGTCGCTGGGACCATAAAGACACCTGTTTTGTGAGCGTTCCCCACTCGCTTGTTCAATGTGGTAAGCCTATCAATACGTCCCCAGTACTATTGATTGTGAGAACAAGGAATAACTTCTTACCCTGAAACATAACACTATGTCAAAGCATGAAATATGGACTGAAACGTGTTTGGACATATGTCAGCACACAATAAAATTAGTTCTGATATTGCCAAACATGAGTAGAAATATGTACTGTAGCATTATCAGGATTTGTACAGGTCAACCCCAAAAGTGCTTGAAAATTTCGACGGTTATTTCATGCTCTGCTGTGTTACTCACTGAGTCAACAATTGCTGCTGGCTGAAGTGTTGGTGTTGGTTCAGTAGCTGTTGTTGATGATTATGATAATACAGCTGTTGTTGCTGATTATGATACAGCCGTTCCTGCTGATGTTGATATGGCAGTTGTTCCTGTTGCCAACGGTAGGTAGCGGCATTGTTGTCCATCGGCAGTCCACCGTGATCCTTAGGCAGCGACCTCATCTTGAGGGCACAGAATATACCGATGCTTAACATCACCACTAAACTGATTATCGGGATCACAACTATCAATGCTATTGCCCAGGCCTCCAAACCAGAATCTTCTTCTTCCTGTTCATCATCTACGCAGTGAATAAACACATATGCTTATGTATATACAAGATTACTGTTAGAGACCCAAAATGGACCATTACGACAAATGAAACAAAAACATTACTCAAGACTACCTAAAATACTAAAAAACTCCCAACAGTACAAAGCAATGAACTACAGCCAGCAATTTAAGATCATGTCTATTATTTGAGTTGGGATTGTATGAGGAATAAAATGGCGTTTAGTTTAACTCCTTACAATGTTAAGAGGTAAGAGTCATGGCCAATATGTTATTTACAAGGGAAAATGGATGTTACTTTTACAAAGAATGGTTTTGGCGGATGCATTGAAGGATAGTATCACGTTAAACCAAAAATTAGTGGTGAGTAAAATGTTAGTGGCAATAGGCAATGTGTTGTGAGTCACTTAAATGGCTTGTGAATTCACGGGGTAATATAATGTAGTACATAATAAATTTGAAGTGATTTATTTTCTGTAATTGACATTTTTTGTATTACTTAATCTCACACCAGATTAACAAGTGTATTTAACTTTAGTCCCCGCCTGTGCAAATCATAGCATTTCCAGCAAAATCCCTTTTTGTTACATTACAAATCACATAAAAATTTATTGTTAAGCATTAGCAAGTTATTACCGTTAGTTTGCTGTGGTGGATCATATTTGACGCAGTCCTGCAATGATGAGCTGCCTTCGGATGAACTAGCATCCAGCGTTCTAAAATCCACCGATTCCGAAACATTGTCACAGTTAAAAGTAGCGAATACAGTGATAGAATAGTCTGTGTTTGGGTTCAAGTTGTCGATGCACAGGCTCGATTCGTCACCCGGAATCCGTGGAGCAATAAACTCATTATCAGCCTTAAGCTTGTCTCTAACAGTTAAATATATTCCATTGGAATCGAACTTGCTTGTGAGATTCCAAAATACATTGACAGAATGACTAAAACGCTGATACCTTACACCTAGCAACGGATCTGCAAAAGAAATTTATACAATAAAAAGTAATGTGATAAAGAGATTTAGTTAAGTTACTTGTTGTAATACAATAATACAAATTATATCACAAACCTGTTGAACAATGGAAGACGGCCATGTAATTTGACATGGGACCACTACCCCCAACATTGACTGCCTGTATGGCAAACTCGTACACGACGTTCTCTTGGTAGATGGGAAAATCATATGATGTGGTGTTACTCAGCACTGTCAAGGTTGTCGAATTATCCGTTGTCCTCATGTATATAATGTAATGGCTGATTGGTGATCCCTCTGGGGCCTGCAAGTGTATACAACACAACACATCAATATGGTGCTATACACACAACCACTAATAATATACAAAAACACATTTGTGACATTTAGAAAATGTTATTCTCTGGATTTTCAAAAGATTACATCCACCAAAAATATATTGTAGACAGACACTTGTATTGCTCATGCACGCACATATACATACGTACGCACACACACCCCTAATACAAGGCATGAGCACATTACACTGGTACATTTCTAGTTACTAAAAATCTGTAGAAGAAAGAATGTCTGTACTTGTACATACACGAGTATTTGACAAGTGCTCTTAAATCATGTCTATTTTTTGAGGGATCTAAAATTTCAAGAGATTTAAACTTCATGGATTTCACTGTAAGATTGTCTAGTGCAAAATGCAAAATTAGTTCTCAAAGACGTAACACCGTAGTAGTCCTAAGGAAACAAACCGCAAAAATCTTTTCAAGACTCAAGTGTGTATACACTTATGGCATATTTTTGTGGGTACATAACTTCCACTGTATAAGATAGGATGTTGCAGTTCATGCATGGCCTGCTTGGGTGGCTTATTCGGTAGGGCCTAACATTGTTTGGGCCAACTGAATTTGTCTGCAAAAGCAGATGTGACTTAAATCACTACAAAGCCTGTACAGGAATAATGGCAATGATGTTTAACAACAAAAACAAAATAAAGTTTAACTTTTTAGACATACAATATTCCTTATGAGGCAAAAATGTCTACAGGCATCAATTAACACCTTGCATGTGTCAATCGTTATGGAAACTATCAGACACATAAAAGTGATAAGTAATTTGACATATTCATATTTTAATTTAACTGTATCCAATTTCATTCAGCGCATTCACTAATTTTTGTCAGCATTTTTTGTCTGCATATGTAAAAAGGAACGTGTAATATTAAGTGAGAATTGGGGTTATCATCAGGGAATTTAGAATATGGAATGCGAAGTATATGGGCCAACCCAAAACTACTTACAAAGTGCTTGGCCCTTTCATAATATGCATAAATATGACACTCGCCACATGCTACAATGCATTCACCTAGTAATAATTTATGGAGATACCATTGAAGGAAGAAAGGCAAATTATTTCACCATTACTAGTGATATGAAAAGCACTGCGATTAATGTATACCAAAGTTTGTCGAAAACCTTTTCCCTAACGTCATACTTGTTGTGTTGTATCCACACTGAAAGCCACTGAGTTTCATTATTTCAGAATTTCTGTTACAATTATATTGATGATATGTTTAGTCTTAGAAATGCTTGAGATATATAAGACTGTTTCTTGCCAATAACAACAATAATGTTAGAAGTTGTAACATCACAATTGTTTCAATATGAAGTGTAAGGGATAATTCTACCCTAGCCATCTGTATTGTATGTAAACACAGTAGATGGGCTTCTATTCAGCTAATAAATCACATGTGTACACATGCTGATGATGTGTTGGGTAAAGACTGTTGTACAGGGAAGGGCTACATTTCTTGTATGTAAACAAGATGTAAATAAACAATTTGATGTTTGTCATCTAGTATCAACACACTGAGAAAGCTGCCATTATCATTATTTTATGATGATTATGTCATGAGAAAGTCATGTGGGGATGAAAGTATTGCTAAGGAGTACATAGCAACACGTAATATAAATTGTTTTTTTAGCCAAAAATTTTCTTCATAACCATGGCATACCACACCCACCTTTCACACTGTGCATTTACCATTTGGTGGACACACACACACACACGCACGCACGCACACGCACACACACACACACACACCAATGTCATAGACAAAAGCTGCACAAGGACCATGAACGAACTATAAATATTCATAACATTGCAGATGCTGCATGAACATTGCAAGTTTACAAGAACATCTTTTGAAGTTAAAGTGACAAGCCTGCTTGCATGGGTAAACCATTTTTCTCACTGGAAACTTACAGCAGTGGCAGCTGCCTGCAATTTGTTCCTACAAGTGCCTACAAGGCAAGGGATTGATTTGACAAAGGCCTGAAGTAATAAAAAATCCTGTCTTATCTTGTCTAACAAGTCACTTTAAAGGACTACAGGTATGACCAGTAGCATAAATCTAGTTTTTTAAGATTCTGAGTACAAATTTTAAGATTTTTGACCCTTCAAGTGCCAGTTTTCTTCAGGCACTATTTATCTATTGCATCACAAATTGTTGTGGTTTTAACACCCCAGAGCTTGATAAGTGCTCAAGGCTATGTTATGAACAGTGATTTCACAATACATTTAATTATCATCAACTTAAACTCTGACCTCCCATGTCAATCGAAATATCTTCAGCATTCTGAGCACCTCCACAATGAAGTTCACTACTTCTCCTGGAACTAAAAGGCGATACACAAAATAAATCATTTTAGTTTACCTTCAGGATATGCAATGTCACCTAATGCATGTAACAAGCAGCTGTGAAATGACCAGTGTTGTTAAGTAACCTCCTGACACAGCTCTTTCATAAGAAGCCACAACACATATCCTTTACTGATTTCATACTCTATATAATTATTTTATACTGCCCTTGCTGATGTCAAACAGCATAAATTATGTTGTATATACTCAATATTCTCATTACTTTACTAGTTACCATGAAGTTTCTATAAGCCAAACCATCATGCATTTTCTTTTCTTCGGGTGTAAAAACTTTCACATACACACCTTCGTGGTAAATTATGTTTCTTATTAAATTATGTTTCTAATTATATTAAGCAACCAATATTTCCTTTAAGTGATGAAACATGAATGAACAAGCTCAAACAAGAATTAACAGGTTAAACAAAAGAACAATCAAGGGTGGTCAGACATGTCAAGGATGGTCAGACAAGTGAAAAGAGAACTTCATGAGAGTTGCCCCAACATTTACTCCTTAGCAGAGACAACCTGACATGATCTGTGACATCATGACTACCTTTCCTTGTCATCCTGGGTGGAGCGTGACAACAGTTTACATATGAAATGGGCCAACTCCATTATGTTATGCCGAAGAATGCAACAAAAAATCATAAGCTCATAAAAATGATTTTGCTCAAGATAATCAACCAGTGAAGTATAACCACCATGTGTTTCATCCCCTATTAAAGCATTAATGGAAATTCCTCCACAAGCAGATGTCACACTAAACCATATGAGCAATGCTGAGTAAAAATATTGCAACTGGTACCTAACACAGGACACATGTACATCACTAGTGTGCCAAAATAATAGAACCTCATGATCAGCTACAGTAGTTGTTTGCACTAACTTATGATAGCTTTACTAACATAAAATGAGTAAAAACTGGCTTAGGAATCTATACCAGTATAAGAATTGAAGAATTTCCAGCAGAAGATACACACAGGAAGTTGCTCGGAGTGATTTATAAATAGCTAAGGAATTGAAACATCCCCTACCTAGTCATTATAATAGCAATAATGGCGCTCATATCATGACATTGAATTTTGTGTAAAGGTACTGACTTCATCAATCAAGCACACATATGCTACCTGAAATACAGCTGGTTAGAACAGCTGATATTATTTAGATTCAAAAATAATAATTCATAGAAATGGGTTTGTTATAGATCATTGATTAAATCAATCAGTTGCTATGGTAAAACCCTCCTACTAATCCAATAAGCAGGGGAAGTGTATTTATCATTAATGTCACACCACACAGTGAAATAAATATTTCAATTACCTGCCACAAGGGTCCTCACAGAGATGGAGAGTGTAGAACTCAGTTGGCCACTTTGTGTGTTTATAGCATTTATCATCAACTCATATTCCGTATCAGCATCCAGTCCTTCTATCGTGTAAGACATCGTAATACTTGGTAGCGTGGTTGAGTTGACAAGGACCCCGCTACTGGTCCAGCTTAGCTTGTATGCAACATCTACATCATTTGTTGAAGATGCCCAGGAAACACTCGCTGACGAGGATGATGTGTCACCAATAAGTCTAAAATCAGTTGGCACTGGAGGAGTTCCTATGACACACACAAAATTATCATATTTGTGTAAACAGGAAAGTGAAGGGTCACAACTGTTGCTAAGCAACGCTGCTAAACACACTTAGTGGGGGTGAGGTCAAGAATTAGGTTAGCCACTCTGGCTAGACAATATGTGTATACTAGACCCATTAACAACTTAAGTTGCTAACTGGCTCTTTCACTTTGACACATTCAGAGTGTCAATCAACACATGCCCAGAACTCAAATAAAGTGATTATGACTTTATCAAGGTCACAATCACCAAAGATAGTCCTAATATGATTACTATCATGTGTGGATAATTAAGTACATTTTGCTCTATCGTATTGATTATTGAATTAGTTAGCTGAAAATGCATTATCACAATTACAGGCTTTTAATTGCTCATGTAACATATCCCTTACCAGTTTCAGTGAAGTTGAGACATCTTGCAGCTGGTCCAATGCTGTTGCTTGCACTGCAACAGAATTTACTAAATCCATTGATGTCATCATTTGTGAAGGTTATGGAACTCGATGACATAGTGTTTAAACCATTGTTCGGAAGGACTTGAGTCATGGCACGATCTGTTGTGTCAGTTTTATCAGTTGCAGTAACTTGTTCCCAACTGATGGTCGACTGGGGATTACTTGTTACCAAACATGTCACCGTAACCATGACATTTTCTTCAACCATATCACTATCAGGATTTCTCATAATCGTAATTACTGGCAAAACTATAAAGCAAAGTACAATTACATAAATGCATACACTAATTTTTGAAATTGTGTGCCTGCAATTACAAACTTACATTGAATTATGACATTATAATTTGTTTCTGCAGTATCAGCAATATTATGAGCTGTTATCGTGTACTCTCCAGCATCACTATACTGTGCATTTGACAGGCTCAAATTTGGACCAGTTATTGTAAATCTGGGATCATCATTAATGACTACACCATCCTTCCTCCATGTTATACTGGGCTGTGGGACTCCAGTCACATTAACATTAATTTTTAATGTCTCATTCTGACTAACTGTTATATTAGTAGGTGGAGTTACTATTGTTGGTGCCTCTGTATATACAAATAAATTTAGTATTGTAATATACAAAAGTGACTTTCTCTAACCTGCTACAGTTAAATATACGCCAATTCTTGGCTGTATAAGTACACCCACAACGAAACACGTATAAAGACCCTCATGGGCTGGGGTCACGGTAGGAATGTAAAGGGAATCATTATCCAGCTGCTCACATCCTAGACAATTACTGTCACTGAGCATTTGATTGCGTCCAATTGCCCAACGAATAAATCCCTCATTTACTTGGCAGTCAAATCGTGCTGGAAATGAAATTCTTGCTGTAATGTTACTCGGCAATAGTGAGAATCCTGTAAAAGAGGCGAGAAACAATGGCTTTGTTATTAATGCAACGACACAATCAAAGGTGAGGGTCAAATTTCAAATGCAGGCTTGCTAAACTGTCCACTACATTATACCACAAACGTGGGGACGATGCTACGGCAACAAATAACAAGAAACACTGAACACCAAACTGCGTACCGCTCAAATCACTCTGCGCCTGCACCGTCGCCGCTATCGCCAAGACGGCTGCAGGTATTAACAGCTGGATAACTAAACACGACTCCATTCTCGAACTACACTGCACAAAATCTTCAACTGCAATAAAATAGCGTTAGCAGCAAAATCCAGGAGATAGCTTATGCTAGTGGCGACCAGTAGACTAGAGTGACGTCATTAATATAAATTCAATTACCATGTCATATCTATAAGCGTGGGTGTACATTTACTCTATAAAGCAAATGGCATGTAAACACCACACACATTATAACATAATTTACAAATCAAAAATATCATTAATTATTATAAATATACAATATCATCATCTCTTTTTTATGCGTTGTGTTAAAATGGCAATCTGATCGCCAAGAGTCTTAATATTGTCCTGTAAAAATAGTAATGTAAATTTACTAATTTTATCAGTTTTTATTTCACCTTTAGTGTTATATTTTTCAAAATTGTATCTTCGAGTACTGCTTGTAATTTTTGATTGATTTCAAGTGACAGCTCAAGGCTCATGTCGTGGCTGCTCGCTCGTGATCTAAAGACGGACGACATGACGCCTCCCTTACGAGACCTGGATACCTGAGTACAGCAAAAATATCACAAGAGAGATTAGACACTTTTACTATGTGACTCACTTTGTCTTTGTCCATCTGCGGTGTACTTAAAACACCCGACTCCTCTCTTAACAAATAGTTCTTAATAAGCCTGGAATGTATAATAAATTTTTACAACGATCTCTACATGCACAAGAAACTTGCTTTGTTTTCTTTTGCAATTCTTCAGTTAACTGTCTTACATGCTCCTCAAGAAATTCTACCTTTTCGTCTTTCTTTGCAATGTCTTTGCGTGTCTGAATCAGTTTGTCGACTAACACTGCCTGATCAGGACCCACTGGAGATGGTACCCTATCCTATAATGACAAACAAATTTACCAGTTGAGATGCTTGGTTAGTGTTCTGCATGAAAGAATTCCTAAAAAGATTATGAGGTTTGATAACACTCACCATGGTTGATAAATTGGGAGCTGTTGATGGTAGCATTTCAAGAGAGTTTGATAAAGATTCTTGCGGTGACTTTTGCGGGGACTTTGCATGCTTCGGTAGATGGTGATGGTCGGTGGCACCGCCCCCTTGATTCGGGGACACACTGCGCTGATTCAATACCCACTGTTGGTGCTGCTGCTCAATATATCTAACAATGCCAGGAGTAGCATAAACACACATAACACGCCCATACATTTATAAGGCAGGAACAGTATCTATCAAACAATTGGTAAGTTTGCCCACAACATTTGAGATTCATAATCACAACTACAATGGCTTCAGGCTATCCAATTAATCATGTTACTCCAGTTACAATATTGTAGCAATGTAATTGAATTTTCCATAATCATCTAAATGTTTCCAGTTAAACTCACCTCTTACATTCCGTCAATTGCTTCTGTAAATCCTAAAAGTCATCATATTATATAATAATCGGATGATTGGGAATAAGCATGTTGTGTAAGCACACCTTTAGTGATCCTGCCTGCTTCCTCTTCGCCACAATTACTTCATTCTCCTTTTCCCCTAGCACTATTGATAGCTGCTCAACTATATGAACAATGCATGACACACATGATGATAAACATCAAAAGATCAATTGGTTTGCAAACAGCCTATTATGTTAACCCAATTATGAGGGCTGGGAACCCACAACAAACTACTTAAACAAACAAGTTCTTAATCATCAGCAGGTATTAAAGGTTTGTTAGTCAGACAGACTCAACATACAATCATGGGATAATCCAGCAGGCTGGTAGGTAATATGACTGGGCGAATTGCATGTGTAAGATGAAGTAAGCACCACCATATGCAGTCTAGACTAATGTTATTAACCTGCTTTGCTCTTATCTATCAGGGCTTGCTTTAGCTCATCTGACTCCTGTAAAGCCTGGGCCAACTCTTGGCTCTACATAAAGACAAAAATACCAATAACAGGTGATTTACAGCAATATTCTAACAGATGGAAGTCACTTATAACACAGAATGACAATTAGCAGTATATAGAAGTAAATTCACTATTTCCTAGTACAAGGCATTTAAGGGCTATCAATCTTTCTATCACCAACAACATCCCACTAATTGTTTGTGTGCATAATCCAGTCAGCATACTGCATTACACAAATATTATCACACATAAATTATTCACTGCACATTAATATCCCATTATTGTATGATGTGTGCTTACCAGCGAGACTTGGGATTGGGTTAAGGTTTTGATTTCCTCGCCAAGTCTCTCATGCTGTGAAGCTGCATCAACCACCTGTTATCATCAGTTGTCATGCATTGTGATATTGGGGTATATCCCACATTACCTGAGCTGTAAGAGTATCCTTTGTGGCTTGGAGTTCAGCACTTAAGCTTGTGAGCTTTTCTGAGAAGGATAATAACTCACTGTTCCTTTCCTGGCAGGATTCCAAGTCACTTTCAAGCTCAGCATGAAGTAGTTGCTGTTTCTTCAAGGACTCCTCCAGCAGTAAACATTGCTCCTTTGATCTGAAACATCAAAAGAACAAGATTAACGTAAACATAAACACACAGCCCACACCCACTTTTCGAGTTTGTCCTGCATTGGTTCATAATTTGCAATCCTCTTGTTCAATCTCTCCATCTCTTCCTTCAACCGGTTGTTCTCACAACGAGTCTGCTCCAAGGTCCGGTCTTGCTCGAGCAAAGATTTCTCCATAATAGAAACCTAAACAAGATCTTGTTTAAGTCCACATAATATCAAGGGTGACAATGTATAAACAATTAATTATTTCATATGGAACATATTGTATTTACAATCAGTAATTATCTGGGACCATTAGGCAAATATGTCAAAACTGCATTCTTTCGTGAGAGTGTCATCTATAAGAACCCTAACAGGACCCCCAGCATTCCTATGAATATAAGGCAAGTAATAGGATTATGAATTTATGATTCTCCTAATATTTTGAAACCACTATATTTGTTCAAACCTTATCTTTAAGTACTCGATTCTCTTGCAGATATTCTTCTAGTAAAGATTTGGTTGAGTCAAGTTCCTTCTTGCTAACCTCGTATAACTGAGTGGATGAATATTACACATGTTGAAGGTCTAGTATATAACTTGTTTTACCTCCATTTGATCAGCTATTTCCTTCTCGTGTTGTTTCAGCTCCCTCTCGGTCTCCTTCAGCTTAACATCAAGTGTTGTCGATTTCTTTTCTTCAGAATCCTTGAATGATAAGAAATAGTATTTAACTATGGAGTTTACTACTTTAAAAGGTATCAGTGTCCCAGATTATGAGACATGGAATGAAAAATGAAAACAGCAGAGCTTTAAAATAATGGTTGGTCATAGGGGTTAACTTCAATTCAGTAGGACAAAATTACCATACATTTCCAATGGGGAAGCCAATTGTAATGATACACTGTTGTAATAATCTCTTTTAATGAGTGGGTGACCAACTTCCTATCCTTATTCTGGGCTCTGAAAGGACAAAAACACTTCTCCACCGCACCATGGAAGAACACTACTGCACACAAGTAGAGATGTGCACTTACAATAGCACTTAAATGAAGTTTGCCTGGGGCTAAAAGTTATTCAACCATGGTAACCCATGTGATATGTTACCAGGCTACAGTCTCTATTAATTGTTATGTACCTTGAACACACAGCAAAGGTGAGTTACTATATTTATTAAGGGATGGTTATTCAATGAACTGTTACATGGATTATGAATATTATCATCCCACTGGTGTGATCACATGACTAATAGGGGGGTTTACAAGGTTAGGAGGCATTTAATAAAATTAATAAGTTTACAGGAGACCTCACTAATGGGTGATAATGGGTGATAATGGGTAGCTACCAGTAATGGGACAAGAAACATGTGGTAGTTTATAATTTGCTGGGTTGGGTATAGAAAATCACTTGTTTAGCTAAGTGGCCCCCCTAACTTTCAGTAGCTTCCTCCGCCCCTAAGAGTTATTAGGACATTATGGACTAGCTCCATCAGTCCTGTTTGTGGTTCCAATTGAGTTGTTGCCTTAGGTACACAACCTCAACATGTCACAGCTGCCATGCTTATACAAGTTACAATAAATACCTTAGGAATATCCCAGGATTGTATTACCACTAACATGTGCACGTGCACGCGTGCACACACACACACACACACACACACACGGTATTTTACTCCATGGGTGATATTAGATACGTTTCCCTGACAAACGAATCATTTAACTTCCATAGGTAAAGGACAAAAAGAAGCTATTCAATACGTAGTGTTTAAATGTCACCTACTAAAAAATAAACACTAACTGATGGTTGTATACACACAGGGACGACTGCACGCGTACCGTGAAACCGAAAGTGTCAGTTAATTTGCACACACCTGATACACCACTATCATTGATTTCATATCATTTCGGATTTGCTCTCCTTCCTCTTTAGATTCCTGCAACTTCTGTTGAGTGATTGCCAACTTTGTTTGCACCTCCTTGTGTGCTTCCGTCTCTGACTTGAGTTTGTTCTGCGCCCACTTGAGCTTGATATTCAATGAGCTGACTTCACCCTTGGTCTTTGATACTTCTTCAGCCTTCTCCTTCACAACTGACTCCTGAGCAAAGGAAGGCATATTGTATTAAAAGATTAAATCATTATAACTCTCTTTGACCAAACCATCTGGTAACCATGTAATCTATCTGCATGTTCAGCTTACTCAAAGACATAAATTCAATTATATAATTAATGGGGCTTCTCATGTATTTAAGGTGCACATGTGCTCACTCTCTCTGTAGCTGAGTACAGCATTATAAACAGTGTCTGTTAATGTTTGGCTTTTGACAAATCAACAATCCTCAATAAAAGATGAAGTGTCACGTCATATCAGCACATTCAGGTATTATATATTTAGGTAATTCAATGCCATCGTCACCTTAAACTATAAACACGTGCCAAACACTTATTGTCAAAGCCTATAGATAGAAATTATTGCAACAACCATAGCAATTGGTATCAATGGCGGAGGAACCTATTCAGAACTAGGGTTGGGCAATATACTGATATTTTAGTCATACCGCGATATCACTTTGATACCGACTAGGATTTTAAATACCGAAATACCGTATTTAGGTATTATTTTAATATATTTAAGTAATTTATTGTGTATTTAGATATATTTTGAATTAAAATTTTATTATTATTGAAATATAATTGGTGTTGGGAATTTACACCTTATTTGATAGTAAAATAATACATGAATGTGATGCATTTGTGTGAAACATGTCATTATGTCATTCAAACATATCAGTACATCAGTTGTTGTATGCAGTAAAATCATATATTTACATTTAGTCAATATTTTAGTCATACCGAGGTATTGATTATCAAGGTATACCGTAAGAAGGTATTGTTGATGCTGCCCAACCCTATTCAGAACTAGGAACTTATTCAGAACTGGGGAGCTATTCAAATTCTCGGGACACATTTGTATGGAGAAAGTTATAATCCTATGGAATGACAGTAAAAATAGGGGGGGGCTAGCCTCCTAGCCTCCCCCTTTCCGCCGCCTATGGTTGTTATGGTACCAGGGCTCGAAATAACATTCAGCAATCAGACATTATCTGATCAATATATGAAATATCTGAAAAAATTTCTATTTATCCAGAAGAGATGTCTGGACAAAATGAGAGGCCTTGACTGAAGCAAACACTAATGAAAGAAGTTCAATGGAAAGTTCAATGTGGCTTATTTATACGTACGTATGATTGCAATAGAAACCTTACAGGCAGGTCGTTTTATTGTTTTGACCAGGCATTCAGACAGCACAATTTTAACACTATTTCGAGCCCTGCGGTATAGTACTGTTAAGGAACTCTGAACTATTCCATTACGCAGTGCTCAGTGGCTACATGTAACAAGATTCAATGGGGCTAGACAGGAGGTATCCATAAGTTATTAACAAATAGTCTCATTGTGTCACACACATGTTCACAGGGTCTAATGGAGAACACATGTTTACATTGGTGTGTGCAAATACTTTGTCTAATCATGCTATCACTTAATAAGGTATCCAGACAAATTTTAAAAGCCATCAAATTTATCATTTAGATACCATTTGCATCATTTTAAGAAATATATACCATATAGTCTGAAATTTTTGTGAGATTAAAATCCCGATTTTTGCATTTTTTATTCACAATCAGGTAAGCTTTGTACCAGCTGAGTATATATTGTAAGTACAGTATTCAGGATTATATTTTCAAGGTCGCAAAATTTGCAAAAATTTCGGACTACACGGTATTTTACTCCATGGGTGATATTAGATACGTTTCCCTGACAAACAAATCATTTAACTTCCATAGGTAAAGGACACAAGGAAGCTATTAATATATAGTGTTTAAATGTCACCTACTAAAAAATAAACACTAACTGATGGTTGTATACACACAGGGATGAATGCACGCATACTGTGAAACCGAAAGTGTCAGTTAATTTGTATGATAACTTTTTTACAGAATTAGGGTCAGTTTATATGGATAATATAGTTGTCAATTATTTAGTTACAGTATATTTGTATATTCTATTATGCAGACAGTGTGCGGGTGCATTGAACACTTTCAAATGTAATGAAAATGTGCTATATTAAGAAGAGGTGCTCCAGAGTAGTGATAATCCACATTATTGAATTAACAAAATTAGTGCAAATAATTTAATGTAATCACAAATACACTAGTACTAATCACCTGGCATTGGTAGCCCATTGTAAAATTAAATTTTTTCCAAATATGGTAAATCTCTACATGTAAAGGTGTCTTGATTAGAAGGCGCCACCAGTATGTCTTCATCAAGAAATTCATTTTTTATTAAGATGTGTCAGGTTGCATTGACAAAATTATTATATTCATTTGGACATCCCAAGTATGCAGCCTATCCAATCACCTAGTATTCATTCCAAATAAAATGTGACTAGAGCTGACAAAAACAAGGCATGTGGGAGAAGGCATACCTACTTGTATAACAGTGAATTTCTTACTTTCTGGGTATATTGATTAATAGGTGTGTAGGTGGTGAATTCCTTATCATTTATATAATTAAGTTATTACATTTCAAGGCCTAAAAATAAGCAATCAGGAACCTACATGCCACACTGTTTCTCAGCTGGCCTCTCACAAAGGTACTATCATCTATACACAAGCAAAATCATCAGTGATAATCAACTTAATAAACTTATTATAATAATATTGCGTGATATTTTTTAACTGATGGTTGAGAACAGTGACGTGACTAGCTTTGTTCCATTCGGTGGACACTTTCCGAAAATAAAGCTCCTTTACTAGCTTATGGTATTTGTAACAACGTATTTATAGCCAATCCACTTGGAGTTGGACTAGGGATGGGCAATAATGATTTTCTGGGATACGATGATTTACCATGATTATCATAATTATTATGTAATTAATAATTAGTAGTACTAGTTTGCTGAGTGAAATATATAATATTTCAACACATGATCTTCCTTTTCTATCGATTACTGTGATTATTAAACGACAATTGCTAGTCCCAAAACTCTCGATTATCAAAATATTCATGATAATTATTGATTATTATCCAGCAGCAAATTATCACAATTATCACGGTTGTGTGGTTAATTGCCCATCCCTAAGTTGGACGATGTCCAGGCCCATCCTTGGCTACGCCACTGAAGCTTGAGACATACAATCATATGTACTGACACTTTATTGTGTTAATTGTACTGGTATTCTTCATTGTTAAAATTTAGTAGTACACTTTAGAAAAGCATGCATGCAATGATTGTGATAATACATATTAGGGATGGGCAATTAACCGGTTTTGCCTATTAACCGTGATATTTCCTTTGCCAATAAATTGATATCGCGTAGTTTTTACTAAAAGCAATAATCATGAGAAGCAATAATCGTGTAATATCGTGATAACTGGCACTTACCATGACAAGTTTTGGAGTATTAGAGATATTTATAGACAGTTTGACATGTTTGTAGACAGTTTTCACTATAGATATAGTTAAGACAATAATCGTGATAATCGTGATATTTTTGCTTCACAATAATCGTATGCCAAAATATCAATATTGTCCATCCCTAATACATATCACCCATTCCTAACATTATCGCCATAGCGATAGTCAGATCATAAGTTTAAATTTCACAACCACTAATAAAACAGTGGAAACATTGTTACAAATCTTCGTGCCAAGAAATACTTGTGAATTCTAATTCTAATATAATAATTCAATTATTAACTCACAAGTTTCTCTACAGTTCCTTGCAATTTTGATATATCATTTTTCAGTAATTTTGATTGGGCTTTAGCCTTTTCGTTATCCTACAGAAAAATGGTTTTGTCAGTGATGGTGTAATTGTCTGAAGTTGTAAAATACTCTTTTACAGTAGTCACCATTCCCACCTTTAATGCTTCTTTGTGTTTCTTGTTCAACATGTCATTATCCTCTATTAGTGTTCGCTTGTTTCTCTCAAGCACCGCCAGTTTCCCAAGCATAGTGTCCTTCTCCTTACACACATCTTGATACAACTTTGTTGCCTTCCAAAAATATTTCATTCATGTTGTTTGTCTAATCTAACTTAATTATAGTGATAAATAATCTGTACAAACCTGGTCTAGTTTGGTGCCAAGGTCGTTCTGAAGTGTGGTAAGCTTTGATTGGAACTTCTCTCGGTCATGCTTGAGTTGTTCCTGAAGTGATTCTACTTGCTCTTGCTGTTTAGAACACTTTTCTTCCAACTGAACACCAAAGAACTATTAGAAAATTGGTATTTATACGTACGTATGTACCTTGCTAATAGTGTCTTGGTGTGATGTCTCCTTTAACCAAAACACATAATATAAAACAAATAATATTACTTTATACTAACTTGGGCCTTGTTGGTCTCCTGAAATTCTTCAAGGCTCTTTGCAAGCTGGTTTCTTTCCGATGTGAGCTTCTCGATTTCCTGCCTTAGGTCACCAATGGTGATTCTGAGGCAGAAGAAGTGGCAACAGTTTAATGACAATGTTGTAGTTAAGGGAAACCATAGATGTAACTGCTATAAACATATCTCACTAGGAAATGAGACACCAAGAGAGCCTGTATGATATTCTAAAAAACTTAGACTAGGCACATAAAATTAACTGAAAATTGTCTAACTAGATTCCCAATTTGTATCACAGATAGTATCTTGTAGGAGCTTAAATTAATAATCAACAATTCGTATCTATTCGTACCAAAACATAGCGTTACATAACGCTGAACAACGACAGTAAAAAAACACGCTTTCCCAATGGAGGTGACTTACGTTTTTAAAATATCTGGTTTATTGTTAGAGGAAGATGTCGTGTCAAACAATACGATGTTGTCCTCTTCGTCGCTGTCACAATTGTGATGATCGGTTGTATCGTGATCCTGCTCTGCCGTTCTTTCGCTTAACACTTCGTCTAAGATGATAGACGTTTTTTGAGGCTCTTCGATGTTCATTTTGTTTCCGTCACATCGGTGAATCGCGACTGGCTCCTAAAAATGCCCATCACAACATAGATCTACGTTTAAGACGCAGTTATATTAAGCGCTTCTAGTAATAATTTTTACAACAGGTTGGGCGTTGCTTCTATGGCTACTCAACTATAGACCAACTCAAGACTCGACTGTAGCTGAAAATATCGACCAGATTACCAGCGCGCTGCACGAATTGACCTAGCAGATGTTACAATGGCTGACAGGAGTTACCAAAGCGTCCAGTACGTAGTGACTAACATTCCAGAGACCATCAGCGACTCAGCAGTCAAGCGAAATATCCAGAAATGTTTCGACGTACAGGTCTGTGAGTTTGTGCGCCTCACCGATGCCACTGCGGGGTTGATTACATTTGAAGACCAAAGAGGTGAGCGTTATATTTTGATAATTAATTCTCTTTACAATACACTTGCACTCAGATGCTTCTAAGGTGGTGCAAATGAAGCCTTCAATCCAAAAACAACCGCTTAATTTTAATGCAATGGTGAGTTGTTGTGTTATAGGGGTAATTTGTGTCATCTTTGTTACAGTGCTACGAATCTACATCGCTTTGTTTACAAGGGCCTATAATAGAAATGGTAGGGATACAGACATTGATCCAAACGGCAAATGATTTGGTGCTAGCATGCAGCGTAGATTCTGACAGAATCACTGTCCATGGGTACTGGAAAACTGTTGAGCTGTTTCGGAGCGAGGTCAATTCCCTATTTCAATTGTTTGCTGGTCAGACTTTCACACACCACACAGCCACCGCCTATCAGTCTTCCACAACTGGATCCAAGTCCACAGTAGTCGTACCAAAGCATTTCACTGGTGCCCACTTACCACCAAAGACCACAGCACACTCTGTGCCCAAGACTACCACCACACAAAATATGACTTCTACAAGTAATGTCACTGCTAGTGTCACTTCTAGTGTTGCTGCTAGCATTGATCATCTCTTTGCCAATACTAAAGTGAGTCGCACTACAGTGAGTCCTGCAACAAGTACTGTTTCTACTTCATCTGTGCAGACAAGAGTTGGTTGGGACAACTCCACTACTGGGAAGGGTAAAAGTTTGCCAGGTGGTGTTCAAGTTTTCCCAATCGAGTTAGACTTAGTAAGAGTCTCCACTCCTGAAATAACGTCTTCCCCAAGTATGACCACTACCACCTCTAACTTAACACATGCTTCGTTAAGTAGTGCTGGAATATTTCTAACCTCTTCGTCATATATGCCCATGTCTACAGTTACTACAACTAGTACTACGCTGTCTCCTGTGCCTCAAACACGCATCACCCTTACGAATCAACAGCAGAACACCTTGGAAAGTTCTCATTCAGATTTACTCAGGAGTCCTGGGGAGGTGAAATCGAAAATTGATTCAATACAAATAGCCAACGGTCAGGTGATCTCACTCAAGCAAGGTGATATTGTTAAAGAGACTGCAGATGTCATCGTCAACCCTGCCAACTCCTTTCTAAAACACGAGGGTGGTGTGGCTAAAGCCATTGACAATGCCAGTGATGGCTTAGTCCAGCTGTTTTCTGATGAACTGGTTGCTAGGGATGGAGTTGTACCAGTGGGTGGGGCTAAATATACACAGGCTGGTGGCCAGCTTAAGTGTAAATATGTAGTACACACAGTTGGACCGGACGCTAGAAAACACAGCCCAAAGGAATGCGAGACATTGCTGAGACTTGCTTGTGAAAACTCTTTGATTCTTGCCGATGCTCTGAAAGCAACTTCCGTTGCCTTTCCCGCCATAAGCGCTGGGATTTTTTCTGTTGATGCTAATACTGTGGCCAGAATTATCATCAAAGCGTTGCTGGAGTACAAGTATTCAACCACCAGTTGTCTAAGAGACATACAGATTGTCATCAATGATCAAGGATTATTTGATGCTTTCAAGACCTACTTTGCAAAGAAAAGGAAGTCTCTTGGAAAGTCGAGAGAAAAGCACACATCTTCCAGGCCAAAATCAAATCCGATGGTTGCTGATCATAGAGTGACAGCGGCAGCTGCGCACATCCCAAGGTCGTCTGTCCTAACCGGCTCCGTTGCTACGACGATACCTTCCTATACCTTCCCTTCTTCTCGTTCCCATCACAGAACTGGATCATTAGATTTGGATTTTATGAAGAAAACCAAAACAGGTTTTACCCACAATCACGACCAGCTAACGTAACCGGTCCCCTGGATTATCTTAGGTAATAACAGAATTAATAAGTATTTGCTCTTTGTTACTGCTATACATGACCTTAGAATTTACTAGAAGCACTTTTTATCATTTGTCACTCACACAACATTTTTGCTATATATACGTTATGTTATATGACATAGAATTTTATTATTATATTGTGTGCTCTGAGAGGCAAAAAGTATTCGATTTTTTTAGTTTCAACTTTCAAGCATATTACAACAATTATATGTACATTTTGTAATATAAGAAATTGTTACATGTGTTGTGATAGTTTGCAGTTGTCCAGGTGGTTCTTTAGGTTGGTCAGCTGTCCCATCCAAGAACAGCCCCCCTTTGCATTGATACAGAAGATCTTCATGTTATTGACAAAATTTTCAGCCCGTTTGTCGACAAATACCTCAAGCTTCTCTCTGCAGTGCGGACAGCCTAACATTCCCCGTACAATTCTTGGTAATCGGTTGATGCACACTTTGCAGTAGACCTGTCCGCAGCACTTTGTCTGTAGTGGCTTCCTGACGACATCCTGACATAACGCACAGATCAAATCATCCGGTATCTTGTCCACAAATAATCTTCGACTGTATCCGGACAATCCTGCTCTCTCCCGCAATGCTGTGGAAGGGCTGACTGTCTTTTTGCCTTTGTTACTGTTTGATTCTTTGCTGTGTTCACGTGTCACACGAGGGTGTGGCTCATTTTGGTGGAAACTATTTTGTGCTTGAACTTGGACTTGTGCAAGTTGAGCCAACAATATGGGGTTGATGGGCGGTCGAAAACCACGCAATGGATTTTGTTGCGGGTAGACGGCGGGACCACTCGGCTGGTTAACAAAATTTAATGGATGTGGGCGATGGTGGTTGCCCGGACGAAAGGGTAGGTGTGGCTGATTTTGCAAAAAGAAGGGGATAGGAGGCGGATATGGCATTCTAGAAATATCGGGATTGACAAACGGATCAGACCAGGGTGGCGGTGGGGGGCGAACGTCCAGAAAGCGTCCGCATCGCTGTTGAACCACTTCCATGCTTTGTCCAACTCAGTCGTTTCTTCAGTATATTGCAAACGTGTTAAGCAGATTATTTAACGACAAATCGCTTGACGCGTTGCTAGTTAAAGCAATTCTCTATTTAATGCACAATTGTATATAAATAAATATCGCCATGGTAACATTTATATCTATGCTCGCACGTAACGTATTAACTAAGTCATCTACTGCCAAAAGGATGGTTTTCTTTTTGAAGTCTCTTCCTCAAGAACTTGAGTAGGAGGGTGCGTGGTCTATCCTGATATTTCTTGTAGGTCTCTGTACTAATTGAGACCTGGTCACCTTGCAGCCGATCCACCAGTGAAACACAACATATGGCTCCCTTTACTCCAGTTTTCAAGCACAGCGATGCTAACACAGTGCATTCCATTTCAATGTTGACAACTCCAGCTTGTTGAAGAGTCTTCAGATAGTCCAAGCGGTCCTGTTCAGTAAATTCACAGACGGCACCATCTGTACGAGCTTGTCCTATCAAAAAGAAAATTACTAACAAACAACCAATATGAGTGTTTTCAAACCTTCATAAAAGTCATCGGTGCAAAGGGTGCCTCCAAGCATCGGTTGAAAATCACAGTCTTTTCCACATTCGTAAATTTCTTCTGCTATTTCCAAGTCCAGCTCAGCTGGTCTTGCTACAGGCTTCCCAAGTATCATCTTTATAAACAAAAGTTGACTTCATCATGGTGTTTACTTACATTAGCTAATAATGGTACTAAAATGCACAGAATTATATCATGTAGTTTATAAAATTGATGGTCTTGGGATCTAACCTAAGGTCCTTTACATAAATAATTATATGTTTTAAAACTGCAGCTGATATAGCAACATTGCCAATAGTGAATATATTGTATAGCGGGAATTTAGTGCTTTTACAAATCAAACGATTTTTGCTCTCAGAAGAAATATTTGAATATTATATCCACTAACAAGATACATAGAAGATATATGGATCCTTAGTTTTAATTTTTGCTAATGCATTCCAGATTGCAAAATTGAGTGTAGTATACAGAAATTAACCAAACCATGTACATGATACTAGAAACTTACTGAAATATGTTCAGACTTTAAATAAGCATTAAATACTTTGTTGCTAACGACAACAGTGCCTGGTGGTATACCTAAGCAATAGAAATACAACAAGAAATGTTATAACAATCTCAACAAAAACTATCAAAAACACTGTAGCTGTAAAAATGTACCTGAAAACTAAAAAAGATTTTGCTAAAAAACAATGTATAAAAGTGAAACAGGTGGCCATGCATGCAATAACATTAGTGCAGTGACTACAAAGTACCATATAGCTGGTTTTTTCACTGCTTAAAAATTCACTAATCAAATTTCCACAGGTTTTTATTTTCACATTTTGGTAATGCTATCCATAGAATTTTTTTGTAGAAGAAAACTTAGTGGGATTAACTTTAGCGTTTTAGACACATAGCGTTTTATTTTCACTATAAAACCTATAGTGAAAATAACCCTCCATACTAGCGCTGAAACGAATATGAAATTTAGGGTTCAAATAGTTTGAATGGCAAAGCGAGCGAATATCCAAATAGTTTGAAAAAGCCATTTTACTATTAAAATTCATGACTTATGCTAGAAATACATAAAATGTAATTCATTTAATTACTGAAATACCTTTAAATTTGTAGTTAATTACAAATTATGCAGGAATTAATGCAGAAAATTTATTCACTGTATATCTGAATACTCCCTTGGTATTCGAATACCTATGCAACCGAGCGAATATCCGAGCGAATCGAGTATTTGTTTCAGCTCTACTCCATACAGTACTTTTGTAATTGGAGCATTGGCCTGGTGATCGCAAGTCCCAGGTTCAATGCCCAGTTGTGTCAGTTACTGCTGCTGTTGTTTCCTTGAGCAAAGGAACTTTACTCTCATTGCTCCAGTCCACCCAGCTGTATCAATGGGGACCTGGTACCTGCTGCTGGGTAGTTCTCTCCCACTGGTACTGCAATGACTTTGGTGACTTATCCCAAAGGAGCACTACACGTTTCGGGGAGACCTCTCCTGTGAGAGGTTACCGTAAAAAATTATTGCCCACAACTTCTTATAGCTGCAGTGTTTGTAGGTAAAGATCTCACTACCTAATCCTCCGCATGTTCCAATCCTGATGATTATTGGATCACAAGCATTAGCATATTTCAACAGCTTAATGAGCTCGTGAAGTAAAATAGATATCGAAGGTACTCCCATTCCATGCTATTGGATACAAAATATGGTTATTTTCACATATGTTATTTCAATTGCTTACGCTGACGGAGAGGATTGGACCAACTTTGTAGAACAAAAAGCGATCAGTACGAGACATGTCCATCTGTTTCTTCTCATCATCACTCAAGTGGAACTCTTCAGCCAAGGCCTCAGCAACCTTACGCATTCTTCCTCCGCTACCGCCCACCAGGGCAAACTAAATAGATAAGAAGTAAATTTTATTCTTTTAAGAATTCACCTTGGCATGCAAGCTATATAACCGACCATTACTAAATGCATTGCTATATACATCCGTACGTGGCTGCAACAGATGTGTGTGTACATGCTAAAACCACAAACTCAGTTTCACCATAGATAATATAATTATATGGTTTCACCTTTACGTCTCCAAACAATACATCAAGACCATCTGATTTGGAGTATCCTAAATGATACAAAAAGTCATCATCCAAGTCCTTCAAGTTTGGATTCATGCTGAGCTGCAGAGTACGGTACTGAGATTGAGCTCCACCGCGCCCTTTGTGGTGGAGTTAAGCGCCACTTAAATAACGTAAAAGACGCCTTTAAAAATAAAAACGTAGGTGTGCATTATATAGATGTAACAGCAGCGACATGGCAACTTGGGAGGAAGTAAGGAAGCTGGCTGCCGACTTTCAGCGCATCCAGAACACCTCAACAGCTCACAAACTATCGGAGAGGAACTGTATTGAAATTGTGGCGAAGTTAATAGAGATGAAATTACTAGATGTGATTTATACACTGGACGGGAAGGAGTACGTTACACCGCAGTATCTGGAGAGGGAAATAAGAGATGAACTACAAGTGCACAGGGGTTAGTTGCAGCATCAATGTTGTTGCTGTGATGTAAAATTATTTACAACATGTTAGTAAATCAAGCCTGTTACCTAATCCTTTAGTGTTTACATTATATAATACATAATTTAATATGTCCTATATGTTATGGAACAATACAATTACCATGTGGTTGGTTAATATATTTTTACTAGGTCGAATCAACGTGGTGGATCTTCATCAAATTTTAAACGTCGATCTGCACCATGTGGAGTCCAAAGTGGAAGAGCTCTTGAAGCACGATGACAGCCTAGTCCTTATTCAAGGAGATCTGATTGAAATGTAAAGTAGCAATGTTGTTGTGTATCCCTTACATGTCTTAACAGGTCCTACCTCGACCAGCTAGCTGAAGAAGTCAATGATACGCTACAAGAATCTGGTCAAGTGTTGATAGCAGAATTGTCCAGGAATTTTGGATTGCCATTAAATTTCTTAGTAGAGGTTTGCATAAACATATATTTGTAGTTACCGATATATTTATATTGTAGAACTTTCAGTCCCGTTTGGGCTCCATTATTCACGGTCAATTCGATGCTGTTGGTGGTGTACTGTATACCGATGCTTATGTGTTGAGGCATCGGTCACGTGTGCGAGGAATCTTTAGTGCCGCTACAAGGTGAAACTTCTTAGTAATGCTCATCATTGATGTTAGTTTAACCTCCAGACCAACTGCTGTTAGTCCAATTCTGTCGCAAAGTGGATTTCACGATAGTCTATTCCACAGTGAGTTTATGCATGTTCTGACAATACATTTGTGGTAGTGCAGTGATACTCAAACACTCTATTTATATAGCGGTTCTTCGGGAACTGATTGCAGCTGGTGAATTGAAGGGCACTCTTCACGGTCGACTGGAAAATGCTACATTTATTCCTGATGTCTATAGTGTAATGCAAAAGAAATGGGTTGAGTCTTTCTTTGCCTCCAACAGTTATCTTGGTAGGTATGTACCTATTAAAACTGTTACTCTTTGCTATTTTAGAATTTGATGCTTTGAAAAGACTTGGGATAGATGATCCGGTAGTGTACATCAAGAATCACTATGGCAACAGTGATGTTACTCTTCTCAACAGCTGCTGTATTGGCTACACTATTCAAACTCAAATTATTGCAGCTATCGAAGAGGCAAAGACATCACATTCATGGGTGGATGTGATGGTGTGTGTGTGTGTCAGTGTCAGTGTCAGTGTGTGCGTGTCAGTGTGTGTGTGTGCATGCGCGTGTACATTTGTGCATGTGGGTGTGTGTATCATGTAGCTGTTGTGGGGTTAAAACAAAGCTTTTATTGTACCTTTAGCCATTGCTACCTTCACCTTGTGTTGTTGCTGATGCTGAGGCATTCTTGTCCAAGTGTGCCCTAGGCGATGTCCTGAAGTATGGCTCCATTGCTACTTGTAAGGAGTTCATGCACTCTTGTATGTCCCTGTTCACCAATATGATGGAAACAAAGGCCCAACAGGTCAGCCACACCTCCTACTTATAGCCCCACCCACATTTCTTATCCCTTTACACAGGATATCTCTAAAAACCCTTCCCTATTGTCAGAACTATCTTCACCTCAGAAGGGAAGTGACAAACACGACAGGAAGCGCAATGCACGACAAGCCGACAGAAAAACAGTAGAAATAAAATTCCTGGACGTCCCAAAGGTGTTCATAGCATACACAGAATACACAATACTAACATACTGTAATATTGTCAACAGATTATTAGTGTCTTAGAGGACAAAATGGCTGATTGCCCGGGTGAATTTGTTGAAGCAATTGCACAAGAGATGCAGAGGTTGTTAACAAAAAATCCTTTTTATCGGTCACCATGATATTTTAATAGACCTTTGACAGAAGAATATCATAAGGTGTTGGAATCATCGTTCGATTTGATGAAGAAGCCATCAGGTGTCCAACATCGTAAACTTCATGCCACACTTGAGACGCAGCTCCAGGAGCTGTGGACACAGCTGAAACTCTGCGAGAAAGCCATTCCATATTTTGAAGGTCTGTAAGGTGCTCAAAATCAGGCATGACCCCCTACAATCGAATGTGATTGTAATTACAATTACAACATTAAATAAATGTACTACAATTACATTCCACCAGATCACATTGAGCACAAACTATACACATTTCTTATGAACATTGAAAATGATGAGTTTGACCAGTCTATAGGATCCCATAAAATTCATCTATTATGCCAAGTGATATGATTGTGATTCATTTGTGAGGCTCGAAATAATATTTGGCAAGCAGACATCATTGTCCGGACGTGGTATGACATGTTCGGACAAGCCTGTCCTGATATGTTAGCAGTAGAAATGTACAATTTATAAGAGAGCTATTTGAGGACTACTGATTTGCGACTTTAAATTTTTTCCTACAATGATTTAAATACTGAAACTATTTCCGATTACAATTATGCAACCAATTTTTGTGATATTCTTGATGTTTGCTCAGGGGAGAGTCGAGTACAGGCACACAAATATTTACTCAGTACATTGTGTACTGACCTGGTTACCAGGATTGTGCGGTTTGTTGCTGAGGATCACATGATACCAGTAGAAGTACAGGAAGTGATGCTGACGTCAGAGGTACACTCTAACTAAAGCAATTTATGTTATTTGTCACAATCATATTTAGGAGCGTGTAAAAATAATTAATCAGCTACCACCAGCTATATTGAAGCACTTGAAATCATTAGAAGCATCACTCCACGGGAAGGTATCTATACTTGCTTGGCAATAATGTTCAGTGTTACATTTCACACTTTCTCTCCTGTTAGGATGTCGATGTGTTCTCACAAAAATTTGAAATGATTTGTGGAATGGAGTTTTGTGGAGTGTTGCTAAAAAAGGTGGACAAGAAAAAGGAGAGGTAGTGTATTAGTAACATTCATGGTGTCCTTTACTTCATTGTGTTTGTAGGCATTTGTTGTTTACACATCGGCAATCACTGTTGGGCAAAGTGGAACATGAAGAAGATCCGGCCATGGCCCTCCATCTTGTTGCCGTTCTGTTGTTCCAGCAACACACCGGCTCTATGCTACATGCTCCCGGCAGGATGGTGCCTTCGATAGTCGCGATATTGGAGAAGTATCTACCTGAAGAAGAACAGACAATTTTACTCTCATTCCAGCAGCTCATCATCAAATACATCACGGCAGTTAGGAATAAGGAAGAAACAAAATCGTCTCCTGATTCTTTGGATGATGAACCTCAAAAATCAAATACAGATAGTGAAGCAGATGACACAGGTGAGACGAAAGATAGGGCAGAAGATTCGGAGAAAGAAGATGCTGATATTGCTGCTGGAGCTGAACAAATGGACAATGATCCTGCCACATTATTATCCAAACTAAATAATGATTTACCACTTGTGAAAGCTATTGTTCTAAAGCCAAAGAAAGAGCAATGAAAATTTGTTATACACAATGAATGAATGAATGAATGAATGTTGTATATTTCTTTCATATTGTTTTGTAATATAGTTTACTATTTTATTCTGTGGTACTTTGCAGGCTAGAGCATATACAAACTACCTAATGGAATGTACACCAAAAGAGGATTGGGATCCATGTATATAGGTGGATTTGGGAAGGGGCAATGTCCCCCCAACTTTGCCTTATGCCCTCCTACTATAAGGTACAGAAATATCCACAGATTTTTTATTGTTTTGTGCTTTGTAACAAAAATAACCCTATAACTTCAATAAGGTTGACACCCTGTTGCCCCCTCTCAAAATCCACCCACTTACCAGTGTTGTCTCCTATAGCTTAAGCATCCAAAGAAACTTGTATATCACAATG